>CM060836.1:6545000-6665000 GCA_030762175.1 Metallyticus violacea | reverse complement strand
TTTTCTAATAAATCACTGAATTTTTAACTAAATATGCACTTGGAATGTGTTTTTATTTAGTTGCTTTACAGATTAGTATTGATATTTATGTGCCTTAAATGCAAGAGTTATATTTACTGCCACCTTACTTATAGCCTATTCCAAGCAACATTAGAAACATCTGTTTCTGTGTGGTTTGTATGCAATTATTTATATATTGATCAGGGCTATAAATGAACCTGCGATATGTTCTGCCTAGAAGTGACGTGACGATTTAAAAGTACTCGAGTTTTGCCAGGCTCGTAATTTAGATGTACTTCAACAGTGTATATGTATGCATTAGATGATCAGTAAGGAAATACATTAGAGCTTATGTTTTGTGTACTAGCAAATAAGCATGTATTATCTTAACATTGAATAACATTCCTTTTAATTTTTATGTATTAGAAAATGCAAAATAATTCAGATGTGTTTGAAAGTTGCAAATGAGGGTCTAATATAAAACTTAAACAAGAGTTCCCTAATGATATACGTCGTATAAAATGATACGTGATACTATACTATGAATCAGACTCTTTCGCTGCTGCCACTATAAGGTTCCATTCTTAGCTTATTTTTTCTAATGTAAACAAGGCGATCTATATAAGAAATAGGTGGGCGGGTGAATGCCCTCTGGGCGGCACAGGTGTAAATGTTTGCTAACATATTACTCCAAGATGCAGGGCCTTTGACTTTGTGTATGTCCGAACGTTGACATTTTCATAAACGGTGCCACTCAAGGCTTAGATACAACTTTGAGTGCTATCGATACAAAATGTTCTCGATATTCGATAATGTCTTATATTTTTACTCAATAAAATAAGAAATTATAATTATTACTTAGTTTATTGGTATAACACATTTTACAACTTTAAAATTATAAATAATCTCGTAAAACTATCGCCGAGAATACTGAAACGAAAGGTCGTTTTCAGCGGAATGAAGTTCAAACACGGACATATCAATGTAGTACATACAATGAGTGTGTAATGGAAAATGTATTTAAACACAGCGTTACATATTTCCAAGTGAAACAATGCCTATTGACTTCAAAAAAATAAATATTTCTTAGAATGTCAATGCTGTTTTTTGGCGCAATTCTAGACCAAGTAGTTTACATGATATTCTTATATGTGGGGTTCAGACTTTCAGATCCTTTTCAGAGAATTCCCATAATCATTAGACAAAAAGCAATACATTCCCCATTGCCTTACAGTTTATCTTTAATGGGCCTAAAATTCCGAGCTTTGGTCATGTGAAACCGTTAAAGATTTTTCTTCCCTATTTAATTGCTTAGGTACCAGACTGGAAATTTACCGCACATTCCTGCCTACCGAAACCGCATGTGTGCTTTTGTGTTAATATTTTGATTCCTTTATACGGAGCAAAGTGAAACGCCCCTACTAATACAGCGTGATAAGTTAGTGTATATTTATTTCACTAATATCATTAACACATATTTTTACATTTTAATTTGAATTACAAAAGTCATGTAAACTTATTAGTATTAATAATATTTAAATTTTATTTTATATTCTTCAATTTATGGAGTTGTATTTCTTCCGTGCTCTATTACAATTTACACCAGGTTGACTATATATTGTGGTGTATATTCACTCCTAAATAGTGGCATTATCAATATTGTTATTTCCTGTATTGCCCACCTTTCTATAAGCAATTTTGTCTCACCTTCCCGATGTATTTTCTAAGTTATTTTATATTTTCATCTGATCTGAAATTTAAAATTCTTCTGCCTCTTACTTTATTTAGAAAATTTTGCCACTTTTGTAAAAGGAACTGTTTCTTCCAAAGCTTGTTTAACTTACATTCTAAAATACAATGGGAAGTACTATCTGCTTCTTCACACATTGGACATTTCACCTTATTCTGTATCCTACTTAGGCATGTTACACCGGTTTTAAACCATGCTAGTTCTTTCCTTTCTGCCTTATTACAAGTTTCGATATATTTTTCTCTTCCTCCATCATTTTTTAGTGTTCTATATTGTTTCAAAGTTTTTTAATATTAATATTTGCCCAAATTTACTGTTTTAATATCCTCAGTTCTTGTTTTTACCTCTTTCCAAACTAAATTTCCCTTCTTATCCCCTCATATCATATTGATCCCATGCTAACTTCCTGTAAAATATTTTGGATTTTTATATCTAGGTTTCTTTCCCCTTAATTCTTCTTGATGTTACCAAACACTGTTTGTTAATATTCTCCTCTTCTAGTCTTCTTATTCTGTACCCATATTGCAGTACTATTTCCATTACTTTGCTTTTATAGTTTTTACAGCCTATAGCTCCTAGTGGTCGTTTTAATCCTACACTTGTTAAAGAACCGGTTACCAAATCATCTGCAAAGAGCAGACCTGGTATCTCTATGTTATTTATAGTTTGCAAATGTACATTACGTTTGCTAATTTCTTCTAGAACATCATCAGTAAATAGATTGAAGAGCACTGGGGTAATTTACATTCTTGTGTGAGACCTACACTGTCTGATATTTTATCTGTAACCCTCCCTCTTCATATTTAATACAAAATTAATTTTCCTTATAAACATTTTCAAATGCCTTTATAAAATTTCAATCTACTCCTTTTTTTCTCAGTTTCATCCGAAGTGCTTCTCTAGAAATTGTCTCGAAAGCTTTTTCTAAGTCCAGAAACAACAAATATTGTCTACCTGTTTTGTTACTAAAATATTTATCTACTAATTTTCTAATTATACAAATATTATCAACTGTCCTTTTACCTTTTATTAAACCTGATTGCAATACTGAAAGTTTCCTTTCTTCCTCTGTCCACTCTTGTAGCCTTTCAGCTAACACTCCAGTTGAGGTTTTCCCTATTGCTGAAAGCAGATCAATTCCTTCATAATTTACTGGGTTCCTAATATCTGCTTTACCTTTATAAATTCCCATCACTAATGCCACTCACCCATTTTTTTATTTATTTTTTTTATTTTGCTTTCTTCAAACATTAAATTCACTAACCGCACCAATATGCTTAATCTGTTTAGGTCTTCTGCAACATTTCACTAGCGTTCCATCTATTTCACATGCCTTAAGTTTTTCATTTAACCATACTTTATTTGAAGTAATTTTGCTATCCAACAAGTCTATTTTCCATGGATTATTGTTAAACAAATTGTCTTGTATAGTCATATGTTCTACTTCCAAAACACCCCGAAAAAAAGCTTACAAGTACTATTGGTGATATGTTATTTCCTCCCTTTCTTTTGTGCATTTTTCCTACCTTTTTCCAAATTATCTTATTATCACTCTTTTTTTGTCTTGTTTAGCTTTCCTCCCTACATCTATTTTGCTTTAAATAAGCATTTATATCCCCATTTTTATAAGGTAATTAATTACTCCTATCCAAATCTTCCTCTGTTTGTCTTCAGGGTTTTAACTCTCTTGCGCCTTTCTTTTTGTTTCTAAGCATTCTTGATCGTACCAGTTGTCATTCACTTTAGGCCCTCTCAAAAACTTGCATTTTATTTCCTGTTCTTTTGACGGCTCCCCTCTGTACTAGAAATGCTTTTTGTAATGTTCTGATTGGATATCTAACCGGAGATATTTTTCCCTACTACTATCTTCTAACAAGTCACTGAAGTATAACTGCTATATATGTATGCCATGCTTTCTTGTGCTTTGTACGCTGAGAGATATCCAGACAGACCTTCAGGATAATTTGCAACATTATGTTGATACTTTTTCTAAATTACAGACCAAGTGCGAATATCTGCTAAATGTTCTACAAAGGGTATTTGTTCGAGCCCCACATATGACAATATCTATAAACTACTTGGCCTAGAATCGCGCGTAATCTTATTGTCAATCCAATCTCATAAAGGTTTATTTACTTGAAATCAGTAGACATCGTTCAATTTGAAGAACAAAAAATCTGAAATGTTACAAATGTTGAAGGGGTAAATAAGAAGACTTTTCTATTTCGACGAAAATAGCGCACCGATATCATCTTTCGTTGCAGCTGTAATTTTGTGATATTAATTAGTTTGTTTCTTAGATCTAGTACCCCTTGTAAACATTCACACACGACAGGATTTCTCGAACAACGCAGGGTGGTATTTAGACATGTGAATATTCAAAAATGTATTTATTTAGTCCAAGCTGATGCATCTAAGGTCAGTCACAAGCAAGTGCTTAATTTGCTAACACCTGCTCTGGTTGTTGAACTCCATGTTGCATGGGTATTACTGCATCCAAATAACTCAGGTGTACAGAGAACATAGCTACCAGACAATTAATGTAGTTATTCCGATAGCGTTTGGAGATAAAAACAAACAATTTTAAATGTTAATATATTTTTATACTACCAGAACATATAGAAACAAATGTTTTTGTGAAATATTACATTCCCATGTGTAATGATATACGTGTAACAATTTTGGCAAGCTACAGTAGTTAATTAAAATTATCTTTTTAATGGAAACGTAGCTCTTAAACCCCTAAAAATAAAAATATGAAAAATAGCTCATTTTAAAGCCAAACATAATAATTTGTAACACACAATCATTGATTTATACGATGACCAAAATGCTTTATGCTTACTTGAACAAATACTGCACAAGAACAACGATAAATATGACGAACTTGCAATTTATTAAGTCAAATAAATGTAGTTTACAGGTATGTGCTACGAGGGAAAGAGTATGGAAAAAAGGCTGTACCTAGAGGTAGAATATTTATATCTATGTTGCGTACCAATAGAATTATCACACAGTCAGCACTCTCAAGACAAATAATACCACTGACTCCTCGCTCGATCCCGCATGATCATACCTGAACAGCGGAGGCAAAAATAGGACCTGCGCATTACAAATGTAATTTAAAGAAAGTATTCTTTTATGGAAGTATTTCTTAATCAAAATAAAGACGCATTTGTTCAGAGAGATATCGACAATCATCCGATATTTTTGTTTTACTGTTTTATTTTGGGAAGTCAGTGAAATATAAAACTATTTATTTATTTAAATCCCTGTTGAAATTTTAAAATAAGTGTGGTATTTATCGTAGTAATAATAGGAGGACGGTTTTAATTAATAACTTAATTTATTTTTATTTAACGGGCGCTGTTTAACATCTCAGGTTTCCAGCATTCCATTCGGCCGATAAATTTTGCTTATAGGCCTCTTCTTTCAGGCTAAATGGATGTCACTGTCTCGCTTTCAAGAAGATTACATCAAACTGATGATGTTTACAGCAGTCGTGGACGAAACATTTTGAAGATGAAGGAGAAGAATCTCATTGGACCATGACCTTACAGCCCGGAAGACTGCATAGTAGACACAGGCTGTGAAAGCCTACGTTCCAAGTGAACGTGAATTAAAGTTGTTGCTTATTTATGCTACGTGTAATATTGACATAATGAAAGATCGAGATAAATCATTAATTTCCCAGTGAATGAAGATTGTACATTGAAAATGGCAAATCTTTTTCTATGCGTAAAACTAATAGTGATGTATAATGCAACCATTATTTTTTTTTCTTTAGGTACAAAATTTTAAAAATTCATCTTAGATGCTACTAACAAAAATGGGTGAATTTTAACGCTACGCTCTGTCGTGGGAAAATAATTAATCAATAAAATGGAACTATGGTGCAAAAGGAAAGAAATGAAAACAAAACTCAGTAAGATGTTTTGTTTTAACTATAATAGTTTTACGCTTTATTGTTTGATATTACAGCCTTATTTTAGTGCATTTTAGTGAACATATTAATATATCTTTTTAGTTTCTTATTAGAGCTGGATTGCTATACGTGCTTTCATCTCAAAGTGATTAGTATATTATGATGCAACCATGTAATCGCCAGTAAATGCAATATGACTTTCAATATAACACAATTCTTATGTTTGTGCCAATGTTCCCGAAAATTCTCAACAAAGAGCTTTTGTTTTTAATGATAAAATGTGTTCATTGGTAGAGCAAATACTGAGAATTTTCCTGACTGCCCTCAGCTATTGGCAAATCTCTCGTCAGTTAAGAAGGAATCTTCTGTTGCTTAAATAGTTTCTTGTAAAAAATACATAAAATCATTTAAAATTATTGTTATTCTTGTAGTCTCTGTTTGAAAATTAAGGCATTTTATGTAAACCGGTTGAATCAAGAGAGATTTTAATTGGTGTCCAAGTATGTAGGTGACCTGGCGGATGCCCAAGACTTAGCTGCCGAACCAGACAATGAGAGAGGAGAATAAAATAGCCCAGGTGTAGAGCTCCCGGCCGGCCACTCACTTCCCAGGCTCACATCGACTCGCCGCCTCGTAATCACATAGCACCTAGCTTTGCTAAGAATGTGTTATTTCATAGCAATATCAGATACTGGAAGCTACAACAAGCGGAGAAGTGCTAAAGCCACTTTTAATTTGCTTTTAAAAATTACTTTATTATTTCAGATAGTCCATAACCTCGAATGTTATTCTTCGATTTATTCTTAAATACAATGCAACGTTTGTTACAACGTTTTTGGGTTTAAAAACGAGATATTAATAAGGAACAAAATTTATATTGATATCGATAATTATAATAGTCAACAAATTTTAACTTTTTTCCTTAATAATATGCTTACCTTACCCAATTCGCATGTGCTGAACACGTAGCACGTCATATTTTGTTATTTGTATTTTCCTTTTCCGAATCAAGAACTGCACCCTGGCTAAAGATTTACTTAGTAGGGGATGTACAGCAAACCAGAAAAGCTATTGTATGATGACTGGACATTGGTTATTTCGGAAACACTTAGGACGATGGGACGCCACTGTGGAAATCTCACATGTAGTCTATGTAAACATTATGATGAGATAGCAAAAAAAATCTTACTAGAGTGTGAAACACTAAAATGAGAAAAAAAATCTCTATTAATATACAAAAGGGATGTTGGGAAATTTGTATAGCTCACTAAAGCACAGTCAATGACACATCTGTTGCCATTAGCCACATTCATGATGCAATAAACCCGAATCTAAACTCAGTTGGACGCGTAATCTGGCCCATGTTTTAATTCCTTAAAATCGCAGAATGTAGTAGTGGGACACCAGCAATTGCTAAATACAACAGACACTCGCACACAGATAAGTCAAACTTATTCCCTTCACAGATTCTGGGGAAAGCCTTGGAGTCATTATAGACAGTAACTTCTGTTGAGAAAACAATGTTGCTGAAACCTACAGGGAAAAAAGTTCTCTAATGCACATTTTAAAAAGATTAAATATATTCCTGTCTTAAAAACACCTTGGTGCATTCCTCTCTTTGACTACTGCGATTTTCTGCTAACAGACATAAACTCCAACATAATGCCAAAAACTACACCCCGCTTATAATATGTGTGTATGTTACATATACGATATGCGTTTGTTGGATCATATAACACCCTCCCTCTATTTGCTGTCTTGGTTCCGCCAGAAAGACCGAGGAAATATTCATTGTCTTACACTATTTTTCAAATATATATATATAACTTCTCCGTCTTGTCCATCTTCTCGTTTTCAAAAGCTATCTTCCCCTCATACCCTTAACACAAGCTCTGAAACCTGGCACGTACTATACATAATATTTATTCATCATCATTCAATATAAACACTGCCGTCTCTGGAACGCATTACCACGAGACGCCAGAGAGAGCATTTCATAAGAAATTTTATAATGTTATTAGAAGTAATCGATTACCTAGATTAAGATTTCTTGTTACAATATATTTATTTGTTTTGCCGTGTTGTAGATATTCTGTTTTTTTTTTTTTTTTTGTATACTATCATAAATCTTCTAGCTAGTTCATAGTAGTTTTATGATTTTTTATTTTTATGTTTTTACCAGTATATTTATTTTCAATTTCAATTTTACATGGGTTTATATGTGTATGAATTGTCTTGTTACTGCTTGTTTCATTTTGCTTCATTTATGTTAATATTTTTCATTATTTATGTTTAGGTATTAGCACATAATTATTTCTCTTTCGTGTTTATATGTGCAAGAGTATTTTCCTTGTTATTGTTTATATTATAATTGTGATATTGTCACTGAAACTTGGTGTATTATTATTAGATTTGTAGAGTGAAGAAAGGTTAATGGATAATGGATAAATAAATAATAAATAAATATATAGATATGAAACTACATGGTTAGCATTATTGGAGAACACTCTTGTGACTTAAGTTTTTTTTTTTTTTTTGATTGATTTATTTATGGACGCTCTTTAACAGCTCAGGTCATCAGCGTCCCATTCAACTCAGGGCGTGAAACGGCCGACAAAGTTTGCTCAGAGGTCTCTTCTTTCAGGCTTGAGGTTCTTTATCGTGCCGTAAATGTACGACACGGGACCCACGGCTTTACTTCCCTTCCGAAGGAAGCCATACTTAGGATTTTTACGCCCGGAAAAATCCATCGGTCCTGGCCGGGTTCGAACCCGCGATTTGGGTGTAGGAGGCAAGTATGGTAACCACTACACCACCAGGACCACCTTGACTTAAGTGCAAGGTGTATTTATATACTCCAACAACAACTGAAACCGAATCAAATACATTCATGTCTGAGCAGTTTGGAATGATAAAGACAGCTGTATAGTAGCCGCAGTTATAAACTCAAGATCTGGAAGATCAATGCAGTGCTACGCATTATGGGGTCTGATGTGCTTGAGGACCGTTCTGACTTCATAGCAGGCAGAACTTTCTCAACCAGCGTTCGTCTGCACCGTGTAATGCGACATGATTGGTTTTGATCATTGCTTCCCTTGTTGTCTCCTGGAAGATTAAAGTGTTACCATCAAAAGGAACCAATGCAAGAGCGAGTTAATGTTGCTAAAAACATGAAAAAGCTTGTTCTTCTGCTGCAAGGTAAAATGACCCGTTAACTTCCGTCGTTTAAAACGATCTTTCATCCGATCGAAGATGTCCTTAACTTACTCTATTGCTGTGAACCCAAAAGGGCCAAATGTACTCGCTTTCCCTACTTAAGTATTGGAGGGATGAGGAAGGGGGAATTCTTTGGTGTAGTTCTGTGTTACGTCACTAACTGCTATATTTTATTTCGTTCTCTTTGATTATTCAACTTCTACGTGGTGCTTGCTGACTCTAGTCCAGATCGGAGCATAGATCGAATGACCCTGCTTGAGACATTCACGTTTTTCTTGGCAACTACCTGTGTTAGTGGCTGTCTTCATGTCCAGATTTGACCTTGAGATGCCTGCTCTAATGCTTTTTATGTTTAATAATTTCTTCGCATTTCTTTTTGTTGGATTTTACGTTATACCATTAATTTTACCATGCCCAAAGCGCATGCCAGAGTTCGGATACTCTTTCCCCCCCCCCCCCCCGATAGAGTGGAATTTTCTGAAATATGTTTTTTTCTTTCTGCCGATATTGTCTTTGATTTTTAGAGCAGACATCAGCAGTAATGACGTCATTAATCACGGAGTTTTCACTTTATTTTCATGGGCTCTATGGACCTTTCTTCTTCTCATTTGGTGAACCATGGCCTGCCTTGGCGACCTCTGCTTCCTCTACCTCCGTCTTGAGACGTCAATGATAGAGGGTAATATTGCAGGGAGAGCATATGAAGAGCATGCCGGCATCAAGCTGCTTTCGTGATCGAAGAAAGCCACCTCTCTATCAGGTAGCTCCCCAATTGTCCTCACGAGGCTGGTACACCCTGCTCCAGTCCTTCCTAATTTAGAAAACTTCTAAATAGGTACCGGGAATCAAACCCGGGCCTCCAGGTCAGCAGTCAGCAACACTAATGATTGAACCCAGGAATTGGTCATCTATGGATTTTATTAATGGCAAATCTTTCAGCATTTTCCTTTAGCACCTTCTTTGCATGATATCGCGTTTGCTGACACGATGTAGACACACATAAATAGTGATGGAACATTTGAAGTTATCTAAGCACCAATCATGCAATGTGGCTAACCGTGAACTCTGCCTAGCGTTCCGATGTAAACAACAGCATGTTTCTTAATTGCAGTCATAAACTCTGAACTCTTCCCTCTGATATTTTATATCCCAACCCGCGTCAGCTTTATACTGATGTCTAGTTTTCTAAGGAAATGTTCCATCTCTACTCATAAATGACGTCCAATATTCCTCACCCTTCTTCCCATTACTTCAAGTTACGCTCCTCTGGTCACAAAAACTACGTAATGGTAAATAAGTGTTATATCAGTAAATAGTCCAACAAATGAAATAACCACTGCACTTGCTAAAAGCACGTGTGCCAATGCTCGTAGAGAGACCACTTATAAAGGTCATGCGTTGAGACAGTACCTTGTTAAATACTCCGAACTTATTTGGTGATTAACCAATGCCCAGTTTTTGATGACCCAAAGCAGCTGGAAAAGTATAAATAAAAGACGTAAAAAGGCATTAAATATTTTGATGACCTAAAAGCATCTAAACAATTATCTACAAAATGACTTAAATGTGAAAATAAAAGTACAGCACATTTTTTACCTCCCTGATTGGAAATGAAATTAAAAATTAAATATTTAACTCAACTCGTGAATTTGTCTGCTAGAAGCCTGGTTTTCAAAGTATGCAAATCTTAGATATAAAAATCTTACCTTATTCAGAATTATTGCAGTACCAATCTATGTGTGGAAGTTCTCGAAAATAAACATGGAGAAATTTCTCATGTCTGTTGACACAACTGGAGCATACTTAGTATTTCAAACGCATTAAATCATAAATAAGTTCTTCATGCATTCATCCGTTAGCATTTGAGAAATGCGACACACAAAGTTTTGTATCCAGAGTTTATGTCTATCATTCTTTCCACTTTCATCAATACTCTCTTAAAACATCTTCCCCTACATTTTTCAAATCAGATGCAAAAAATTTACTAAACTTATAGGATTTTCGGGGCTTGCATATATTTCCTGTAAAGCTATCATTCTATAGGTTAAGACTGAAGTTCGTCAAATAAAAGCCAGTTTTCCTTCAATTTCAGGGCTTGAGAATAATGCCTTATCAGCTACATTTGCACCATGTCAGAATTCAATGTTCCATAACAGGTTTCATTTGGAAATTATCTCAATAAGAACTTGCAGAATCTGTCCAGGTGTCCAACCGGATGTTGACAGGTTCTGGTGTGAATGGAACATGGGAAACCATGAACTTGAACAAGACGTGTGGCAATCTTAACAAAAATTGTCATCATCCTTGACACAAGGGCATCCACTTGAGGAAATTTGCCCAAACTTTCTCAGTCACCTTATGCATAACGTATGCGGGATATTCAAAACGTTTTGTAAGTGTCATCTTAAAGCCCAAGTTAAGGACTGAATTCGAAAACCGATCTTCACAATCCTTCCAAGTACTTTCAAAATAGAGTTGTAGACGGTGCAACCACCTGTCAACAGCATTACGGTACTCTGACTGAGATATTGTCAACAGAGCTGAATTTATAGCTTGAGCAAGGCCTGCACCCGTTTAAAAGGTTTACAAGTAATGCAAGATTTCACTGGAGGAACAACCAGAAGTGGTACGGTTGAAGGTCAGGACTGTAGGGTGGAGAACAGTTCTTTGGCGACTTCAGCTTTCCTCAATAATTTAGCTATTCTGTGAGGAGACGCAAAAGCTCCAGCCTTAAGGCAAACATTCGCTTCAGAGAATGAAAACCTTATACAACAACTGGTCTTGGGTTATTCTCATTAGCCCACACCAATTCTGAACTTCAGTCGGGGTGCTATAGTAATAAAGCCAAATTTCATCACCAGTGCATACATTTGTCAAACGTTTAGGACCATTTGGTAGAAACATGCTCAGCAGTTTCCTGGCACATTCCTTTCTTCTTTTCTTCTCTTTACTGGTTAGGAAACGTGGCCCATTTTGCACAGATTTCTCGTAAATTTAAATGTACATACAGTATACTGTCAATGCTGCCAACACTGATACCCATTTCCATACTTAGCATTTCAACAGTAATATGTCGTTTTTCCTCCACCAAGTTCCTCACTCTTTGAATTGTTTCTTGTTCACAGCTTCTCGAGGCCGACTAGAGTGAGGGTTGTCTTTCAAAGTCTCTCGCCCTTCTTCAAATCGAATCCATCTTGCAATGGTATCAAATGAACACACTTGATCACCATGAGCTCCTATCAAGTTATAGTGGATTTTTTTCGCACTTTCTTCTAGCTTACATCGTGTATGACAAAGACTATGCAAGTTTAAATGTGCACTTATGCATATTTTGATAGTTAAAGGTCCATTGTGGCCAGTTGCGTTAGTTATATTTCCTGATTTGACCACGTATGGTGCTATCGGTCACAAAAAGAAAGACGTCATCATGTGTTGTACCGTCAGGCTATAACATAAACACACATTTCAAGGAGTCCTGCAAATTGTGGAACGACTGGCAGTTTCTATTACTTCACTTTTCACCTAGTCCGTCGATCTCTCATGAACCTGGCCACTGATGATACATGAGATGAAATGATATGTTGGGAAATGATTTTTTTTTAAGGAAGGAAACGTTCCAGGCTTAAGTTTAGGGCATTTTCCTGGAATTTGTCATTTATGAAGACTGAATAAAACCTGAACAAAACCTCAGTCAGTGAGGGCGGTCCTGGTGGAATTCGAACCCAGACCTTCCGCTCAGGAGTCCACGCCTTAACGACCTCGGCCACCCTTGACGGTGATTTAATCCACAGATATGAATATCTTCTTTCCATGCAATTTTCTCCACATATTGTTGTCGTATTGTGACAGGTAGCTCTTCAGAAGACTGATTGTCTGGGTTAGGACGTCTGAAATGCAGTTTCAGAAAGCTCTTAAATTTAGCTTTGTTCAGTGTCCAACGGAATGTTAGCAGAAACTAGAGTTCTTCACGGATATACCTTGTGTGGTAAAAGCTGCGTGAATTTTGTCTTACTTGTTAGTTGCACTGCCTGTATAAGCCTATCGCGACCCACGTGTTGCTGCACTGTAAATCTTCTTCCATTCGTCGATATTTTCTTTTAAGCATTACAACAACACTCTATTGGCTATATAAAATAAAATCAAACCGTGACGTGACAATCACGAATAAAATATCGACTTTCACTTCTTTATTGTCGAGCGGCATGTTGCATTCAGGCGCATGGTGTAGAGGTGTTCTTGTTTTCATTTTTATCGACACAAACGACGAACATAAATTATTATAACTGGAAAAAATGAATGAGTGAATGACAATTGAATGATATAAAGGTTGTCCAGAAAGGAAGTTTCCCGCCCACCAATGGATGGCTGGCCATGCATCACGAAGGCAAGTGAGCGTGCCCGAGACATTAAGGAAGTGGCAATCGAGTGCGGCCATTGATTGCTCCCGTTCGCCCGCAGATTGCCAAGTAGCGGCTGAAAACTTCGGCTCTTATTCCTGCGATAGAAATTGATCTCCAGTTGTGCCATGTGTGTGAGCCGGACGTCTCGAGCAGGCAGACGGTGCGGCGTTAGTGCCGCTGATTTTGTGACGGCCCTCAAGACGTCCACGTTGAGGAACCACTGGGTAGCCGCCGCTCGTTAATGACGACCTTGTGGAGCTGTGCATCAGTCAATACACTGTGCAGAATCGTCGCTTCACGATTACGGAGCTTTGCAGCCATTTTCGGCAGGTATCCGCCGTCATGAGCTGGTTCCTATACCAGGCGGCAGACTTTTACGATCCCCAGATGTGACAAGTGGCGAACATGTTGAAAAGAGCTCGTTGATTGCTCCAGTAAATGATTCCATGTAAATATGCTTTCATTCCAATTACAGCCCTAGGGAAACTTACTTTCTAGATGGCTCTCGTGCTGTTAATATTATCATAATTGCGAAATTTGTCTAGTAAAGGACTTAAAATAAAATAAAAAAGGGGTTCTGGTGATTAAATTTAGTTTCTAGATCAGACAAGCCCGTTAAGAAAACGAGTTTATTGTTTTGGGATAGAAGAAAAATAATGCAATGTTCATTAATGTTCTTTTTAATTATCATTAAGAAACCATCACTGTCACATTACTTTTTTAAGTACAAAGTCTTCTAGGCATGTAAACAGACCAAACTTACTTCACTCAACAATCAAGGTTAATAATGAAGATTATAAAAATATCTTATGCTAACAGATGGTTGATTCGTTGTTAAATTCATTCAAAAACTTGTCATTGTTTCAGAACTAGCATCACAGTTAAGATTACCGATGCACTGAACGTTACTTCAAGCGTGTTCTTAAATACCAGTACAGACACAGACAACAGAACAACTCTATGCACTTTCCACCACATCAAAAACTACTCACAATACAAAGTCAACGTGACAAAGGAAGAAGATATCGTACTGTGATTTACAGTCTCACATTGCACTATAATTAAACGCTAACACATTTGTAAAGGAAAAGATGTTTAAGATAGAGAAAGAATCAGTCGACTAGCAATATTTTATGCTCTGTTATACAGCGTTTATCAGGATTTTCTTCCACTCTTTCTTTACATTCACGTTAAAATCTCTACTGCTCTATAATATTTTAAATGTAGTCTTCTTTTTAATCATACAGAAGGTTCATTAATGGAAGAAAGAGTTGCCTGCAAATATAATACAGCACGAGGTGCGTTCAAGTTCTAAGGTCTACGATTTTTTTTTTTTCTCTCGCAAACTATTTGAAACAACTGTCACTTTTCAGCGAAATCCCCCTGCAGACGTACACAGTTTTCACAACGTTGACGCCAGATTGCCTGGCCGCTGCGAACGCTTCTTTAAGTGACTGTTTTGACCACTGGAAAATCGCAGATGCAAAAACGGTCCGACTGGAGAATGTCTTTCTTTGTTAGAATAGATCAAAAATCGCTACGAGTCAGGTCAGGTGAGTAGGGAGCATGAAAACTACTTCATTGTTATTTTCGTGTTTCTACTCACCTGGAAGACACTTTCCGTATTTTCAGTTCTTCATGCACGATCGTGTGCACAGATTCCACGGAAATGGCAATTTTGGAGGCGATGTCTTTCACACTTCATCGGGGATCCTTCAAAACAACTTTCCACATTCGCGCAACCGTGATGTCTGACCGGCTGGTGCGAGGCCGAGGTTGTTTCGTTTAGTTGTCATGCGATGTTCGGCCTCTTTGAATTATCGCACCCGCGAATGTACATTTTTCACATTCATGACGCCATCACCAAATGAATTTCCACATCACGCAAGTGGAGAAAACGAACGATTACTCGCTTGTAATGAGAACATCGTCATTTTAAGTATCAAAAACATTTCTCACTGTAGCTGCAGCCACTGGGGCTCTGTGCGCCGTACAGTGCTGGCTGGTATTTCTCCACGCATTCACAAAGAGTGCCAGCAAATTTTAAATGACACCGCATTTTTCTATCTCCTTCCAGTCGTGAGAAAAGAAAATCGGAAACCTTAGAACTTGAACGCGCCTCGTATGGTACAGTATAATATATTCCACGAATGAGGCTGTTAAGTGTTGAGATGAAGAATGAAGACAGGTTTTGTATTAGTTTTATAAATCCTCTCATTTTGTACAGTCATTTTATGATAAAATTCCTATCTATAGAACGGTAGCTGGAGAAACACTGACTACGACATATGTATGTTCAGAGCAATGGTTTAGATTGCATTTCAAGGATATGTATTGCTCTTGAGTATGTCATAGTGGAGCTGCAGAAATCAAGTTTTATTATTTTTAATCCAGTCCGTCCACATGTCCATTATGCCCTCATGGATAACTCGAGCGCAACAGGGTGCGTCGATGTGAAGCAGCTCTTGAGAAAAGACTTTCCGAAAAGGAATACTCATTAATTCCATATCTCTTCACTTGGCTTTCTTTTAGATGCAAATGACTTGACAAAAAAACAAAGGTTATTGCTTCTTTTTCTTAGTAACTTCATTGACGGACAATAGAGAGGAAAGTTTTTCACAACGTTCTACTGGAACATTAATTTGAGAACAGTAAATTTAATTCTCAGGGAAAATACGAGGTCTGCTTAAAAAAAATTACTAACTTTCAAAAATCGCGCCAAAGAAACAACAAATGGTTGACAGAACTGATAAACTCTGGCTCTAACGAGAGGACTACCGTTTGCCTCTTATTTCAGGCGAGTTCCACGCTATTTTCATTACAACAGGGTCGTGCGATTATTGAGTTGGAGGAATAGCGCCTTAACATTGTATGACATTTCGTAAATTCTTTACCGAGACTTACAGAATGATGAAAGAAACTTATGGAGATAATTGTTTAGATCACACTCAGTGCTATGAGAGGTATATGCGGTTTAAAAGTGGTCGGGAGTCCGTAATTGATGATTCGCGTCCCGGACCATCGCTCATGTGGCCAGATTTGATCATCCATGAAAATCGACATCGAGAAATTGCCGACGTACGCCCGTGCAATCTTGGCGTGATATCCTGACAGAAAAGTTTGGTATGTATCGTGTTGAAAGAAATTTTGCCCTCGGCTGTTGACACAAGAACAGAAAGACAACCGAGTCAGGAGCTCTTGGATCATTAACGAGGACGCACAGAATAAACAAATGATGATGGCACATGGGTCTACAGTTACAGGTCAAGATGAAAAATCCATTAAACATAGTGGGTTAGAAAAATATCCGCAAAATCCCCCTAAAAAGTTAGTCAAACTGCTGTAGGCGGTTTTCTTCGATTCATCACTAATTTCTGCCGGAGGGTCAAACTGTGAATCACTGGTATTACCCAAGATGTTCTCAGATGCTCCCGAGAAAATGTGAGAAGGAAGAAGTCTGTACTATGAAGAGATAATTCATGGATCCTACTACGTCTAGCATTCAGAAGAAAGCAAGCAAGAGGAATGTGCTATGTACACATTTTCTACTATCCCCGTTATATTCATGCACACTAGTGCTGATAAAAAAAACAAACAGCGTTGTCAGATACTCGCCCAAGAAGTCCAGCAGACGAGCAAGATCTGGATCTGAGAGGTCCTCATTCATGGCTTGTCCATATCGCCCTGGTGCTTCAGTACCGAACGGCAGCGGAGAAAGTCGAGCCGTATTTGACTTCAACAATGAGGGATAATTTTATTTATTGTATCAGAAATTTTTTTTGTTTCTTTTTACTGAACTTTCTTCCATAGAACAGTTTACTCGTTTTGTCCTTTATACTTGGTAGCATTTTACATATTTTTTTTTTGTTAAAGTGTTTTAATTATTGGTTTTTTTTTATATGTAGGAGGATAATTGGCTAGATGAGCACATCGGATGCCAGCTCAGTTGGTTGAAGGGTTGTCCTAGTTCGATTCCTCACGGCCTAATCTTTCTATCTCTCTTTCCTCTCTTGCAATCTTCATCATTTATCTACACTGTTCTTAATAGGAAAATGTTACTTTTATGGAGAACAACGCATAAGTTGCAATTTTAGGTTAGGTTAAATTAAGTTAAAAATACGTGCAAAACTTATAGTATTAGAAGGGTTATAGGTTACAATTTTAACTTAGGTTAGGTTAGGTTAGACGTACGTAAAATAAAATATATATATATATATATAAAATACATGCAAATTAATAAAAATTAATACATGCAAAACTTATAGTTTTAAAAACGTATGCATTTTTCATTTTTGTTGGATCTGCTTCTTCCGCTGCCGCTCCGGACTACGGCATTCGGATTTTATGTTTAACCAAAAATAATACATGCAAAACTTATTTTGTTACCAGTGTATGCCTTTCCTTTTGGTTGCGGCTCCAGTCCCGCATTTTCCGCTGCCTTTCGGGACTGTGACGCTCGGCTTTCTCCGTTGCCGCTCGGGATTGGAACACTGATATCCCAAATACACCCGTACGTGTCCAGATAAACAGTTAAAGCCCTCTCTCACACTGCAGCCCGCACTCACCTTCTTCTGATCGCCAGACTATACGCGATATGCATTCATTGCTTGTTCGCGACTTTTGAGCGCAAAACAAGATGAATGCTCTTCCGTACCCTCCACATTCTCCTGATTTAGTATTTGGGGACTTATTTTTATTTCAAAAACTGAAACTCACGACAAAAGGACGAAGATTAGAATCAAATCAGAGGTAAAAACAGAATTTGCAAATAGAAATTCGCACATTCTGACCGATTTCAGTAACTGAAATGCTGAAATAATAGAGGGAGAGATTACTTCTAAAGTGATAAAACTCAACAAGAAGCATGTGAGCCAGAATTTAAAAAAAAATAGTTCCGTTATTTTTTTTATTTTTACTTATTTATTTATTTTTTGAACAGACCTCCTACTGTGCGATTCAAATCTCTTGACGTTTGACCTATATCTATCTGTTCACACACTTTTAGCGAGTAGCAACAGTGCTGCATGTTTCATAACAGTATTCCTCGCCGCTTGTAAAACTAAAAATGCACTCGGGAAAATATTTTATGATTGTGAGTTGGCAAGGACTTAGTATAGAGTGCATAATTTTAATGAACACATGCAAGCAAAAATATTTCTTTATCAAGTGGTTGGCATTTTATTGCCTGTTCAGTTTTTCTTTTAAATTTCTAAAGGATCCGATAAAAATAAAGCATCTGTTAATTCCTACATCAATATACTTTATACTACAGAAATCGACATAAATTATGCTATATGTATAATCTTTAATAAGATTAATGATTTAATATTGTGATTTATCTCGTTCTCTTAAAATAAGGTAAAAATAATTTTATGTCATCCTCTGTGATGTTTTAAGAATGTCGTGTATACAGTCTTATGCGCATTAATGTGAACAAGCAGGTAAATTTAGTTTTATAAGTTATTCAGAGCTAATAACTGTTTCCCTCCAATTCTACACCTCATTATTGATATCCATTGTTGAGATAGTTAACTGTAGTTATTACTTTTAATGGTTGGGCTAGAAGTTAAGAAGTTGCTTGTGTTTTATCATTTTATTTAGCAGGCATATTTTTATTCACAATGGATATCACGCCTAAGAAGAGAAGTAAGATCATAACCCTCCGTGAATTTAGTAATATGACTTAGAGACAGATAGCAGCAGAATGTAATGTAAGTTTGGGTGCTGTTAATAATGTAATTAGAAGGGAAAATGAGATTGGGTCAATTTCATGTCATGGCGATGTGACCGAAAACGAAAAACGTCCAAGAAAGATGATGCGTAGCTAATCAGAAACAGTAAAATTAATCATGATTTTTTTTTTATTTGCAAAAAGATTTGGAAGATGCAGGAGTGAAAATCGATGTTTCAACAGTGCGTAGGAGGTTCCTAGAAGCTGAAAGGAAAGCTCGAAGACCAGTCAGAAAATAGCTGTTGACGTGTCCTATTAAGAAAAAGAGATTGACATTGGCTAGAAAACATCAGAACTGGACACAAGAAGAGTGGAAAAGGGCCCTATTTTCTGATGAATGTCATTTTGAAGTTCAAGGTTGAACGTCTCACATGTAAGGAGAAGCGATGAAGAGGAAATATCGCCAAAGCACATACAGATGGTAAAGTTTCCACAAAAGATGTTTAGCAACTGTTTGCATTTACAGGCACTAAATTTTGATTCCTATTGACGGAATGATGAACAGCGACAAATACATTCCAGTTTTAGAGAAAAGAGCCGCCCGAGAACTGAAGAGATTGACAGAGGAATTGAACATTGAAAATGTGATTTTCCAGCAAGATCTTGCCCCATGTCATGCATCGAAGAATGTTAAAGACTTCATGGCGAAAAATGGTTTTCACTGTTTGGACTGGCCTGGAAATTCACCGGATCTCAACCCTGTAGAGAATCTTTGGAAAATTGTCAAGAAAAGGACAAGGAAAATGTACTGTACCATTCAAAGAAAAAAATATTTGTGCTGTGAATAAATTGTGGTTTCATGACGCAAAAAACAAGTGAAATGTGTGAGAAACTCACTGAATGAAAATGGTAATTAAGCCCAAGGGTGGGCACATTGAATACTAAAACACTATTTACTAAAAAAATAATATTGCATTTTGTGAAATAGTTATAAAAAATTGAATTATAGCATTATTCACATTAATGCATACACAAAAGTGCAGTTCTTGGCATTACAACGATAGATATAACCAAAGCCTCCTAAACAGCCAGGTGTAACAGAGCGTTCTTGCATAATAAACAAAGATGTGCCTAACGAAACAAGAACGTCAGTCTGATTTATGACTGCATTCATTTACTCATGCGCTTAAAGTACAAAAGTATTCAATAAGTCCAAGCAAAAATAAACAAGACATGATTGTATAGGAAAAAATGTTTTAAAATTTATAAATTATTGCAGCGGGTTTCTATCTTGTTCAAAAAAAAAATCGACAGAAATGACTTCGAAACAGAGATGCACGTAAAATAGGAGTAATAAATTCTCTTTTTAGAATAAACAAACAGCATACGCTCTGAAATACTGACATATGAGAATTATGCATGGGATACCAGAATTACTTTGAGTGAAATAGACGATGATAGTGAAGAAAGAAGTTTAGGAAGAGACGAGCATGCTTTTGAGGAAAATGAGTTGTTTTCAAGAGTTGACAAACTCATTGTGTAATTGTAAGTTGTAAGTTCTGAAATTTTTTGACAATTAGAAATGTTTGTAAGTCATGTAGCACATAAAATTTAAAATAATCAAAATCATATGAAAGAGGTTAGTATTTTTTGCATAAATTTTAAAAAATCAAAATCACATGAAAGTGGTTGGTATATTTTGCACAAATTTTAAAAAATCAAAATCATATGAAATTGGTTGGTATTTTTTGCATAAATTTTAAAAAATCAAAATCATATGAAAGTGGTTGGTATATTTTGCACAAATTTTAAAAAATCAAAATCATATGAAATTGGTTGGTATTTTTTGCATAAATTTTAAAAAATCAAAATCATATGAAAGTGGTTGGTATTTTTTGCATAAATTTTAAAAAACCAAAATCATATGAAAGTGGTTGGT
The DNA here is from genome assembly GCA_030762175.1 of Metallyticus violacea. Taxonomy (NCBI): domain Eukaryota; kingdom Metazoa; phylum Arthropoda; class Insecta; order Mantodea; family Metallyticidae; genus Metallyticus; species Metallyticus violacea. The sequence goes on along the minus strand of CM060836.1, from coordinate 6,644,099 downwards.
ATTTTTTGCATAAATTTTAAAAAAATTAAAATCATATGAAAGTGGTTGGTATTTTTTGCATAAATTTTAAAAAATCAAAATCATATGAAAGTGGTTGGTATTTTTTGCATAGAAAATGTGGCTTTCGTTGTTTTCAACAAAACAGTGAGTTCATTCTGTCATCAGTTTACAGCAAGAATTCACCAATTTTCATGGAAGTGGCTTAAATAAATTTTCAGATGTCAAGAAGGCCCTCGTCGATAAATTATCATCTATAAACCCGGTTATAAAAAGTATGCTATTAGATGTTTTGTTTGAACACGAACATAAACATGAGAAAAACTAAAACTATCCTCAACAAAGGCATCTGATGATTCATCCAGAAAAATGTGAAGACAGTATGTCATAACACATGGGGAAAAAAGAATTAATACAGTATTCTAATAATAGCTTGCTACAATAAGTAAGGGGAGTGAAGTCTAAAAAAGTCCGTCACGCAGGAGCTACGTAAACTAAACGAATTCCTCAGCAAATTGAATTTGAGAATGTTATTAAAAAGCGCTAGAGCAGAGAATGTAGTAAAACACAATTTAACGCTAACTGAAGATATACACATATATTTAATAAAATATAAATTTCAGGCTTGAAAGTGTATGCTTTTCCCGTATAATTATTATTTAATTTACGTGTTATATTGTTAGCTTAACGTTTCCAATTGCACAGCTCTATAACAATCAAAATGCAATGTGATTAACATTTAAGTTACAAGCTAATTATTCGCATGCGCATGCGCAGAAAATTCGTCCCAAACTCATTCACAAAAACCAACGAGTTTTGGCGAGAAAATGCCCAATTGTTAATGCTAATAATAACGATTCCCCCATATGCCGCTTTAATCGACCTCCTTGGGATTGCAAAATTCTGTTTCAGGTATATCCCTACTCCTAGTAGTCCGATTTACCTGATTTTCAGAAACTATTTTTCTTATGTTATTTAAATTTTGGGTTTCTGGTAAACCCCCACTCATAATACCCTGATTTCGCCCTCTTTTCAAAAATATTTTCTTATTTTATTTCTATGGTATATACCGAGCTTCGTTAACAAAACATTGCGGCCGCTGGAGCGATTTTAAAAGTTTTGCTTTTGGTTAAGCCCCATCCCCATTGATCCAGTCATGCTGGTTAACGAACTTGATTAAACTTTTGTTAATTGATCATTATACACCAAGTTTCGTTGAGAAAAAACAAAAATTGCGGCCACTAGAGCGCTAACAACACATATATAACTTTTTTTTTTCTGCCGTCATTTTTTGATGCCTAGAAAGTAGAATCAATGGAGATTTTAAGATTTTTTTTCAAACCCCTTTAATGGGTACATCCGCAATAGCTATTACATTTCTTCGGAATTCGCTAGAAGGAAAAGGCCTGTTTCGTCTTTATACACAGGTTAGCATTTTAAACAGGCTATAGCTTTAGTATTGATTTAAAATCCTCAAGTTGCTCATGAAGGTTATCTGCTTTGTGAAAACAACTATATAAACAATAGGCTATGATAACTTAAATCAGCCCTACACTGCACGCCTGACGTCACAAACAGCATGACGGAGAGGGGGAACATGCGCGTGATACTCAACACACCACCTCCTACGTGTTAAAGAGCAGGGGGGTAAACAAAAGCAAAACTGTGCGCTTACAACATACCGTGTGTCCAAGAATTGAATGCTACAGATCACAAAAAGGTGTTGGACCAACCAGACATCCCGAATTCTTTATTAAGGCATATTTAAGGGGAAAAGTTTACCAAAATAAACCGCACACAACCCAACAACTAAAAGAAGGTACACATAAAGAGTTCGAAGCCGTTGAACGTGCCACTTTGGGGAAAGTATTATAGCATACATGTGTGCTTAGATTAAGAGCAGGTCCTGATTTACACCGTTGAACGTATGGTATATAAATATTATACATTTTTGTTGACCTCTAGCGAGAGAATCGCGCTGTGTATGAATGCAGTCAATGCTAATTTTAAAATTTACTATTTCACTCATGCCATCTTAAAATCAACCAATGAAATTAAACAAAATTTTAAATTTTGATCAAACATAGCTGGATTATGGAGTAAAATTATTGCAAAAGAATTATCAAATCCGTTTTATTATGCGACGTGCATTTGTTTTATGGTCAGTGTAACCAGCTCTATACCTCCGCTATATAATTCCTGAACACCCATCACTGACCACTTTTGCTAGAGGCGGTGGGGAGCTATTGAAAGCAACAAAATGGAGGGTTCTTCAAAGCCTTTTGGTGATGCGTCAAATGTGTAAATTGATGTTATCATTAGGAATTCCAAATCACAAATTAAAAAAAATAGAGACATTACATGTTATCTTTTGTCTCTCTCTCTCTCTCTCAGTTGGTATTAGAAAGTGTAACAGTCGACTATGTCAATTTCAATCTCACGTTTTCTGAACCGAATAGATAGATATTCGTAAGTATAAAAGTTTATACAAATGTTAATATTCTATGCGGAAATTTCAAATATATGTCACTTTTATTCTTATTCTATTCATGAAATAGTCCTAAACCCGCAATTTGCTCTTCGTTATTGGCTTTATGATTGATAATCGACATTCTTCTGTCGCAAGATTGCTTGAAAAGTTCTAGCAGAAATATACACAATTTTGTAAGCCAAGTTTAGAGGAATTATACTTAAATTCTTATTTTATTCGTGAAATAGTTCTAATAAATATCACTCGAGGGCATGAGCTTTCCATTTAAATTCACTCATTACGTTCGTAAATTTATCGATAATCTCAGACCCTCTCGTGATATTACTTGTGACTATTTCATTTATTGACGGATATTACTCAACAAACGTATATTGTAAAATGACTAGCTTTGTGAAAAGATCCATGTATTTATTAAATAAATATTATTTAACAGATTTGGCAATGACGCTCTTGTACATAATCGGCTCTCGCGAAACGTCAAGAGGTTTGAATCCTACAGTGAGACTGTCACTCTGAAAGTTTTGGGAATGGTCAACAATGAGTAACCAGTGGCTGTTCCTATTTTTAGATAGCAACAAATGCAAGCCTCGGTGCACTTCGACAATATGAGTATATGAACGTAGCATTTGGATCACGTACGAGGATGGATGTCAAAAAATTTCCGGACCATGACTATAAAGTTGGTTCAGAAGAGAGAGTGAAAGATGTTCTGTGCATTTGTGGATCTTTGTCCTTCGCCAGCCACCATTCATCGATGATTTGTGGAAGCTGAACGGTGATCAGAACGGCCCTGAGTAGCAACAACAAATGAAATTGCGATGTAAGTTGAACGTATATTGCAGGGTGTTAAAGTTGTACATATGCTCACATTCAGGAAGCTTTTAATGTTAGATCGGTAGCAGTAAAAAGAATTTGAAAGTATCAGGAAGTTCTGCAATCACTGGATGCCGTATCATCTCGCAGATGAGCAAAACAGAAGGCGAGTGGTTTGATGGAGGAAGATCAAATGCGTGAATAACACCATAACAGGCGACAAAGCTGGATGTACCTACAACATCCAGAAAATAAGTTACAATCGTCGTTTGGGTCTACTCTGCAACAAAAGTTGACAAGAAAATGATTTGCTCTTTCTTCTAAGCCAGTGGTCATGTTGTGGCAGATATGTTTGAGATACATGGTGGATGGTATTCTATAAAATATCTACTCAAAGTCTTTCGATGCCTGAGACTGCAGAGTACAAAGACAATCTTTGCTGTACCATGCTAAGCTTTTCTGCCAGAATTTCATAACAAGATTGCTCACAGATGTTACACTCTTCGGCAATTTCTCGGCGTCAGGCGTCGATTTTCAAGCATGGTCTCATTAATTCTGGCAGCATGAGCGTTATTCATATGGACTCCCGATTACTTTTAAACCGATGTATCACACATAGCACTGAATACGGCCACCCATTCGAATAGTCTGCACCTGCATATGAAAAGTGTGTCTTCAGCATCATTAAAGGAACGTGACGTTTAGCATTCACCAAATGGTTTGGGCGTTGCATAGAGTTCTTCGAAGATTTTGATTGTTTTATTTACGGACGCTCTTTAACATCTCAGGTCATCAGCGTCCCATTCAATTCAGGGAGTGAAACGGCCGACAAATTTTGCTCAGAGGACTCTTTTTTTCAGGCTTGAGGTTCTTTATTGTGCCGTAAATGTACGACACGGGACCCACGGCTTTACTTCCCATCCGAAGGAAGTCATATCCTTTCCGGGATCGAACCCACGATCTCGGGTTTAGAAGGCAAGCATGGTTACCACTACACCACCAGGACCGACTACTTCGATTAGATGTAATGATTGAAAGTATTTTATAATGTGATTATTTTCATTCTCAAAACTTTCAGAGTGGCCCTCGTGGTAGAAATGATCGATTTTTTTCGAAGCTGACGATATCGAAGAACAATCGCAAATGTGTGAACAGAGGCGCTTAAAACTAGAGTGTTAAATCACGACCTACGAAAAATACAAAGCTTACTGTATACCCACTGGCTCGGCAGATCGCCAAGATGACAGAAAAAGGCAAGAAATTAACGTTGTGACTGTTTATTGTTGAAGCTTCTGTGGAATCTGTTCACGCGATCTGAATAAATCGCGTGTTAAACTTGAAAGCTCTTGATAGCTCGCGTGCTTTCAAACGAAATCCTAACAGAAGTGAAAGACAGTCGTTCTGTGAAGAAAGAACTTTCAACATACGGAAAAACCACACAAATGATGCACTTTTGCTGAAGGATAGAGAGTGGCCCCAAGGAAGATGTCAAAGTCTTGTCTCCTCCTCCACAAGAACGCGCTGCGGTGGCGGTGGGGGCGGCGGCGGCGGCTGCTGCTAAAAGCTGACATCCCCGGAGGCCTGGCGTCATACCTCGCTATTACTCCACGTGTCCATCGTGCTGAAAGTGCTTATTGTTACACTCTTCTTCTTTACGGGCAAAGTGGCGTATTTGCCAACGCTGCTGCTGCTATGACAACTTCCAGAACTGTTGGATGACGTGGAGGCGCCGCCCTCGGAAACGCCTAGCATTCCCTGGTGAACGAGAGTGCCAGGCGTACCTCCCAGCCGTTGCAGCTGCTGAGCGAAGAGGAATGGAGTTGGCATGGGGTCGGGCACCGCCGCGGTTGGCTTTACGGCGAGATGTTGCTGGCTACCGCGCATGAGCGTGATGGGCACAGTGATGCCCGCCAACGTGACAGCTGGAGGCGGCTGAGAGGACGTGGTGGTTGTCACCGTATCGGACATGGTGACGAGCACGCTAGTAGGAGGAACGGTGGTACTACAGCCATCCGGATCCATGACGACGCTGGTCGTGTTGGTCGTGCAGATGTCTGGCGCCGTGTTGCTCAGAAGCAAGGGCCCCTCCACACCCTCTATATCGCTACCGCCGAGACCATCGGATTTGGAACCACTCCACAGACTTGGGGGTCCATTCTGGCGTCGATTGTGCACCAAGTACTCTTCAGCGGACCCCTGTTGCTGACGCAGATGTCTCTCTGCACCCGGTACCATGACACGCACCATGTCCTCTACAGTGGGGAATCGTCGGAGATAGGCCGTCATGGATAGCAGGGCTGCCACTTCCGCCATGATGAAGGCTGCACCGGCGGCAAAAAAAGACCATCCGTAGCGGTAGTCGAAAAGATTAGCCATGTTGGTGGTGGCGTATGAGGGACTGCCTGTGATGACAGTCTGACGCCGTGGACGGTCCATGTAGGCGTCACTCAACACAGAAGCGAAGATGACAAGCCCTCCACCCAGAGACAGCCCTGCACACACAAGAACAAAGCATCACATGGTGGAGTACCGGCATTGTTTCTTTTAAGGTTTGCGTGATACAGTGACAAAAAACGAAGGCAGCGTTTTATCTTGCCGCGATATCTTCGCGGCACTCACGATAGTGTCATGCAGCACTAGTGTCTTTCTCTTGAGAAAGAGTTTAATAAATGCACTCCTTGAGAAGTATTTGTAAAATCCAATATAAAAAAGAGTGCGCATTAAAAGGACTATTACACAGAGCAAGACCATTGATTTGTCATCATATTAACGAAAGAACAAGAGAAAATAAATCACATATAAATGAACCTCAGAACGGTATAAAGTGCAGTTGTACATTAAGTATATCCCAAACACTTTACTGCGCCTAATAATAATAATAATTCAATCTAGAAAATATACCAAAGGAATTTTACATTTTTCAACCAAAAACCTAAAAAGAAATTTTCCTTACTAAATTTCACCAAATCACTATCCAGAGTTGGAGTAAGCTAAAGGCTTTTTTAAATTGATTCAACCAAAATTAAAGGCTTCCTTGTATAAGGAAGCACATTTTTTGACAAATATAAAAAACCAAAACAGTGTTTTTTTTTTCTTTCTTTTAAAATCATATCTATGGCTCATCATAGCCCAAGGAGGGCGTTGCCCTAACTCCGTCATATGACATCATCGGTTGAGGGCAGTATTGCGGGGGGGGGCATGTAATGCCACACCCATCTTCCCAGTCTGTTCCTTACTCAGAAAAAGTCCTTAGCAGGTACCGAGAGTCGAACCCACGCCTCCTAGCCCAGCAATCAGCAACGCTAACCACTAGACCAAGGAGGTAGTCCTAGATTGATACAGTGAAGGTCTATTTTTCTACTTTCATTTTAAAGGTCTGTTATGGGACTGTCTATGTAACCCTGCACACAGGTAAAGATCATGTCATAAATATTAAAAATCGTATTTCTCAAAACTATTTTATTTTGTGCACATGCGGAAATTTAAATTGTTCTTGCGGCGCTAAATTTTCCCAACTAATTTGAAATTTTCTACAGGTGCTATTGAGGCATGGAGAAATAAAAGTATTATAATAAAATTTAAATAATTAAATAACTATATAGTTGCTCATGTAATATTCCAAAATATTTTTTTTTTTTGAAATTTTTTTAAAGTTGCACAGCCAGAAGAATTTTATTAGAAGGCGTATAAAAATCATAAATATTTTTTTCATGAAACATTTTATGGAAATGTCTTAAACTTTAATATACAGTAAAAAGTAAATGAAATTGCATATGCTCAGTTATTATTGGTCTGCGATAAAATTATTTCGTCAGAAATGTATATATTTTTGAAATAGTGCCATAAACCTATGTCTAAACATAATGATCTATCTAACACAGCTTATTATTTGTAATGTTACTATTTATGGTAATATTATAAACAATTTTTAGGGAATTTTATTTAGGAAATTTTATGAGGAAAACAAATACATTTCCATTTATTACTCCGATTGACACTAACGTGTTGAATAGAATTGTGCTGTAAGCTTTTATACGACAAGTAGGGTACTGGCTTAGCCCCTACCAAGATGTCTGCTACATGATTGGATCCTTTAAGTGAACAATCATATTAATGTCCATCTAACAATATGGCTACACTAAATGCCCGTGTTTTACTTGTAAGCGTGACAGCAAAATACAAAAAATTGGCTGCTGGTTCAAGAACGTTATACGCAAAAATCTAATTAGTGTTCACAAATAACTTCATATCAAACTTGGGCTAATGAAACAGTTTACAAAGATGGTGCCTGTTTTCAGTATGTTTATGACAAATTTCTAGCTCTCTCTGAAGCAAATTTAAAGGAAGGCTCGCCAAACCCCGACTTTAACTGGGTGTTTCATGAATGACATGTGGATTTTGCACAGACCAATAGCGTGAGTTCAGTGACTTCGCATGTAAATGGAACCCTGCTTCACCTGTGAACCACGTGATGAACAATATACCAGGATTTTGCACAATGAACGACATGTTATGTTATGCCTTATGCAGAACAGAGGACATTTTCAGCATTTTCTATAGAGGTTAATAATCTCCCATATATACTTTAAATTAATAAGTTGGGGCTAGCACTATTCGATTTGAAGTAAATTAAGAGAGAAATGTGTTGATTCTATGTCAGTCAATCTGTTAAGTATATAAGATATGAAATAAATATACTGTTATAATAAAATTAAATTGTTCTTCTGAATTATCTAGCCGAAAACAACTCCTAACATGCAGGAGCTGCGTAAACTAAGCGAATTTCTTAGCAAGTAGAATAACTTTATAAAAATATATAAAACACAAATTATGGCCTTAATATTTAATGAAATAAGTTATGACATTACTTTATATTAATTAGCATGAAAAACTCTAAATCCAAATAATAAAAGAAAAACTGAACTATAATCTAGGTTTGCCTTTTTTTTCATTCAAAATCAATTGAAAATAAATATATATATATATATAGTGAAACTAACTCTAATCAAAAGTATGGGGAACCAAATTAGAATTCTGCAATCTATAAATATTACAAAAGAGAAATAGCACTTTTAGAATAAGTAGCAGTAGCAGTAGTAGTAGTAGTAGTAGTAGTAGTAGTAGTAGTAGTAGTAGTAGTAGTAGTAGTAGTAGTAGTAGTAGTAATAGTAGTAGTAGTAATAGTAGTAGTAGTAATAGTAGTAATAGTAGCAGTAGTAGTAGTAGTAGTAGTAGTAGTAATAGTAGTAGTAGTAGTAGTAGTAATAGTAGTAATAGTAGCAGTAGTAGTAGTAGTAGTAGTAGTAATAGTAGTAATAGTAGTAGTAGTAGTAGTAGTAGTAGTAATAGTAGTAGTAATAGTAGTAGTAATAGTAGTAATAGTAGTAGTAATAGTAGTAGTAATAGTAATAGTAGTAGTAGTAGTAGTAGTAGTAATAGTAATAGTAGTAATAGTAGTAGTAGTAGTAGTAGTAGTAATAGTAGTAGTAGTAATAGTAGTAGTAGTAATAGTAGTAGTAATAGTAGTAATAGTAGTAGTAATAGTAGTAGTAATAGTAGTAGTAGTAGTAGTAGTAGTAGTAGTTGTTGTTGTTGTTGTTGTTGTATTGTTGTTGAGATTAAATCACAAAAATTAATGGTATGGTATTAATTAAATAAAATATACTCGTATTAACACTGACAGATAAAGCTATACTGTGAGAATATTTTTAAACATTTTTAAATTTAATCATATGAACTTGATATAATCTTTATATTTACTAAAATAGAGAGAAATAACAGAAAGAAACCTTGTATATTTAAGATGGGTTAATAAAACAAAAGCAACTGAGAGAACAAACAAAAATCGTGACCGCTAGAGCGTTAAAAGACACATATATATTTTTATTGTCATTTTCGGTATCTAGTAAGTACAATCGATGAAGATTTTAAGACATTGTTCAAAAATATTTTCATGGGTACAACCGCAACAACTACATTCCTTTGGAATTAGTAAAAACAGCTTTCTTGAGATAAATTAATTTCGCTTTTAAATGTGTGTTTTTGACCTGAGATAATTATGTCATAACAACATTCGTAAGCTCAGTTAAATTACTTGAACTCTATTAAAGCAGAAAAGTATCACGCTTAATAAGTTTAGTTTTTAGCACATTGTTAAATGAACAGCAACAGTTAAACAAGCAACCCTTAAACTATCATGTTTTCTACCGTTTATATAAATGAAGAATCTAATGTGCGCTACTGGATAAGACATGAAAAACTTTCGTAAAAGAGAGAGGTACTTGAAAAGAGCAGATAAGAAACGATCCCGCAACTTATTTAATGGACTGAATAGGTCTACTGTTCTAAAACCAGGGCAGTGTTTGTGTTTATCCGAAAGATGAGCTAAGGTGATGCGCTGCCAGAGCTAGAGAACTATAAACAGAGTTTCTCAGGTTTTAACATCCAACAGTTGAGCTAAATATTTGGACAGTTCTTATTTAATTACGTTATAGACTGCGGAAATAGCTAACACCCACGTCACCGACGTCATGCTTTGCATCGGAACTTTGGCTCAAAGGATAACGATAAATAACGGCGAGTTGTTTTCAAACACGAATGCGGGAAGTACAACAAATGTCATTAAATTTATATTCGATGGTGATTTTAATCTTTTGTTATCTCGATTGGGTTTTCGATGTGCACAGGTACAAACAGAATTCTTTAAAACCTTTCAGTTCATGACGCAATGTTTAATGAGGTCATTAACGTTCAAAAATGGATAAAACAGAAAATAAGTTTTGGAGCAGTATTAACGTCTTCATTCCATTACAATCAATATCATTATTAATATCACAATTATTGCTACTAATATTATCACTATTGTCGTTCTTATTACAAGCATTGGTGATATATGTGTTTCTCTAATTGATATGTGGTAATCATGAGCCAGTAACATAGGAAAAGTGCCTGATGCCGTTTGTAGACAGTAAACCATATGGACAATAGAAAGGCTGGTGAAAGCCGGGTCCTTTTGTAAAGATCGAAGTCGAAGTCCTTTTGAGTTCCCCTTTTGAAGCCTTTTATGAAGGAATGGAGCTACCATTTTCCAGATATTACGCAAGTGTTTGTGGGAGTGAAATTTCCGTTAGAGGTGAACCACCCCAACTGTCTAGGCCTTTAAATCCTCGTATTAGAAGAGAGGGTTTAAAAGAGCAAGTAAAGAACGAATCGGGTCACCCAAGCCAAACTCAAGTTTAGCTAGTGGGAGAGCTGGATTCAAATTTACCAATTTAGACGGGACTTAAGCGTTCCAACGATACAAATTCGAATTATGTAATAAATAGGCAGACTTGGACGCCGGCAGATGGTCATTGATTACACTTGGTCACTCGAGACAGATCAGTCAGTCTTGTATATTCATTCAGTCGACACTCGGCATTAAGACACACGTCCATTTCGTCATTGAGATTCGTTTGTCATTTTGGTCTATGGGCATCCAGTGTTCATACGACAAACGGCAGAGCACTTAGGCACTTCGAAGTGCTAGTCAATAAACTATCATCTGAACTTATTTCTCGACGCGTATATATTTGCATCAGCAACACCTCTTCCTAACCCATTGACTCTGTATCAATAAAACAGCCAAATAATCTGAAATCTTTGCAACTTCTAACTGGGACAGGAGTAATATACTTCATCAACCAGTCTACATACTTCAGCAGCCGAGGCAATCCATCGCTGCGAGGCCACCTACTGCTGGCCCAGCCAATGTCGGCCCCGCCCTCATAATAGTTCCATATTGGCTTCTCAACGTGGAGCTATTGACTACGACATCGCGACGAAAGTCGTAAAAACAATAATAGTCCCAGTTTACATCGTTTCCGGATGAATGTCTACCAAAAATAAAAACTAAATATTTCAGTAAACAATAATCATAAAATTGTTATACCGGGCTTCCATGTATAAACATTTCACAATGCGGTGTTTTGGATTAGTGTATCGAGGCCGTGCGAGAACGAACTTAAACTTCGTTTCTAAAACTGTGTATAAAGTCTTATCTCACAGACGATTCTGGAAATGCCGTCCCCTTTCAGCTAAACAGGCATTGTATCAGGAAAACACTTTTGATTGACACGCTTAAGGCCATACACAAGCACTAATCACTCTATCTTCAAACACTTGCTTAATTTTATTCGTGGACTCCGCTGCTATATGAACAGCTGTATAATCCTGTTGAAACCACCCATATGATTTCTCTTCTTCTGTAAGCTACTGAAAAAAATGTCCCTTCAGTACCTTTCTGCATCTATTATCGTCTCGTAAAAAATCGAACCGATAATACGCCTTCCGCTAACAGCACAACAAACTACATCTATCATAAAGAGAGGTTTCCTGTACACGATGCGAATTTTCGTCACACTACTAACATGTTTTGGTTGTCCGTACGGCCTTTCAGGTGAAACCTGACCTCGTAAACCTTCATTCACAGATGGGGGAGGAGGGGGGAGAAAAATTCACAATGTTGTGCTAATTTCGGGAGTGTTTTTGCTGGCGAACGTTCAAGATTCAAGGTTTGCACCAATTTCCTCTAGTTTACCTTTTGTTACACCTGTACTTTTGTTGCGCACTGATACAGTATAATCAGATGTATTCGCAATATCGTACAGGAGTAATATACTTCATCAACGAGTCTACGTACTTCAGCAGTATGATACATAAATGGAAAGAAAAAATTATAAAAATGATTGACTTTCGCATCCTGAAAATTATTCCCTGAAATGGGGTATGGTAGTAAAAGTTATCAAAACCCAAGCAATAGCATTTAAAAATGGTTACGTGTATGGCAGAGGTAACAAATTGTACTGCAATAATGTTAAAATTATTCTCTTATTGGCAGAAACTTTTCACAACAGTGGGAAATATAATAACCACTTATTAATTACAAAGCATGGGGTCAACTAAATCAGTTGCTACGCGTTCTGACTTACGTTCCAGATACACGTTCCGTAGATACACTAGATAGGATGTACAATGCTATGATTAAGTCTATTCTGTTATATGGAAGTGAAATACGGCGACGGGGGAGAGCTGAACATGTAAATAAAATTCAAATCGATTTTTGGAAAAGGGTTCTCGGGCTCTCCAAAGAAATGCCAAATTATGGATTGCTGTGAAGATAGTTCCCTGATGGACTCTTGTTGCTATTTACTACGCTATACACTGGACCAATTAAAACGATGTTTGAAATGTGCTGCTATGAAACTACACTTTTGAGTTTTAGAGGATATTTTTAACCACTGCAACGTGTAATCAGTTTTTTTTTTTTTTTTTCCTTGTCTTCATAGCTTGTGGCCGTCTGTTTTTGTCCGAAGCAATAGTGAATCAAATTAGAGAGGCTTAATGGAGCCTTAGAAAGACTGTTAGATCCGCATGTTTATTTAATAGTACGGGAGAAATTAGTTTATGATTGATACCGGGGCCGTGTTTATACCGGCGACTCAGCTGGCGAGAGGCTCGTCTAATCAGGTAACAAAAACACATTATCGTGTGAGGCATGACATTATCGACGTTGCAAGAGTTACGGGGTTAGATAGTTTAAAAGGGATGTTTTGGTTCAAAAGGGATTAAGGGATACATTTGCTAAAATGGAAGGAATGTAGGTATTTTTGGAAAATGTGTGAAACTGATTTACATATTTTTAAAATTATTTTCATAATGATTTCACAGGTCGCTTCTGAAATTGAGTATGATTGCATTTCTGAGGAAAATTGAAGACTGCAAAAATTTCACTTCAGAATTCCATTTTAAATTTATTGGCAATTTTGATCGAATTTACTTGTCACTACCGCATTCCAATGCAAAATAAATAAAAAATAAAAGAGGACTATATTGCTTGCAGAAAATGTAGCGTTTCTCCTGGGTACAAATTAGATGTGCGTAGCATGAAAAAAAAAATAAAATAAAAAAAATAACTTTCTGTGATTATCCTGGCTCTGAAGACATGTCATTGTTTAATGAAAATATGCACAAGAAGAAGGAAACACGGGAGAAATAATTTACCACTGTTCTAGTAGCTGAAGGGGGTTCGGGGGGGGGGGGGGAGGACTACGACGATACCAGTTTACTGTAGGAAGTTCGATTTAATTACTAAATTTTATTGATATGGGTGTAGTAATATTCGTGTTATAATAATTTCAAAAACAACAATAATAATGTATGTATGTACAATGTTAGGTCCCTCCCTGAACAGGCACCACGCAGATGGTACCCTCTCAGTTTATTGGACAAAGATGAGTGAGGTATTATAGCGATAAATCAAAAATAAAATGATCTTGAAAATGAACGTAGTGAATTTCGAAATAATAGAGGGATTTTTACAGCATATGGAAGGGATATTTCATTGACGGAACATCGCAACAATGCCCAGTAGCAACGCGTTTTCAAATGAGTGCATTGATCTAACTTTTCTATGCAAGGTTATTATTTAGAGTAGTGGTTATGCTTTGTACTATTCTGTAGACTTTTTAATCAAAAGTGCACGTTTTCCTACGCGTACACTTCGTTTTCATACACGGCACTCTTTAGCGCCAATGCATTCAAGTCCAACTTATGATTTCTACCACTAGATGACACTAGTAGGTTCTGCTGCAGATAAAGCAATTTTGCCACCATTACAATAATGTTGAAATCATAACCCTGGAAAATATTTAAGATAAAATTTTCAATTAAACTGAATCATAAAGGAGCAGAAAAAGAGGATAATCTTGGAAATCAACCGGTGAAGACGAATAGCGAGTGACGGGATATGGTAACAGCGAATTGGTGCGGCAACATGGCAGTAGAAACGACAATCACAAAATAATTTCTCCCATAGTTATAGTATGCAAGCCCGTGTTATATATTATTTAGTTTTCTCTCTATGTACTACTTTTATGAGAGTCCTTTTCTAATCTAGACATTGCAATCCTTTGTTGCGCTGGATAACAGCTCTACGGCAAATAGGAAAGGTTCCAATAGGCAGAAACGACAACATTTTAATAGACACGTTACCTCTAGACTACATCCATTATGTCACAAAGTGATATCTTTGGCATAAAATAAAATAAACATCTGCCTGACGCATCTTTGAAACTCTGTAATGTAAACTTGTCAGAGAAGGGTTCTCTTTAACAACGCAATTACTCTCTGATACTTACCTTTGTCTCTTTGTCTCGCTGTTCCTTTTTGTAAAGTCTTCGCTAAATATTGTAGATGTTCTCTTCATTCTCATCTTTGTTAAGTTCCATTTTGGAGGAAAAACACCTAATTAGTGCTTCTTTAAGAAATAGAAAGATGTCGATATGAAACAAAAGATAAAAGCTCTTTGCAATATTAATGCGGCACTCTCTTGGGAATTTTACTTTGTGCTTTTATCTCGGTTTTCAAAAGTAATTTTCCGCTCAAGTTCAGACCGCGTTTCTTCATTTATCTCCCTCGTGACTCCAGTTCGAAACATTTCAACACTATATGGACGAAAAAGGTGGTTATTTGTTTTGATGTATCATTTGTGACGATCGTTTAATTTTGTAGCTAATATCTGTCGGTCCTGGTGGTGTAGTGGCAACCATACTTGCCTCATAATCCCGGGTTCAATCCCGGCCAGAGTCGATGGATTTTTTCGAGTGTAAAAATCCTAAGTATGACTTCCTTCGGAAGGGAAGTAAAGCCGTGGGTCCCGTGTCGTACATTTACGGCACGAAAAAGAACCTCAAGCCTGAAAGAAGAGACCTCTGAGCCAACTTTATTGGCCGTTTCACGCCCTGAATTGAAAGGAATGCTGATGACATAAGATTTTAAAGAGCGTCCGTAAATAAAACAAATCAACCATCCCTGCTGACCCCCAGAAATCAGTTGAGGGATGATTATATTTCACCCCATTTGAACCCTTTTTAGGTGCATTAAGCCTGTATTTATGAAAAAATCACTTTGTAATAGTGAATATATTACACGGCTGGAAATATACAGAGCTTGCATTTCAAAATATCCCAGTCCGAAATATTAAGTATTTAATAAAAAAAAATGTATGTTAATTTAGATATAGATAGGGATATTTTAAACCACACATTTTCACAACTTTTATTTTCATTTTTTTATCGTTACGTGACAACCTGTACTTTTATTATTCTTGCGGGAATTTCACATAATAATGTTATTAAAACTACTGAATGTTGTGTTTTGGTAATAAATTGTTTCTAACTGGTGTATAATCTATAAAAAAAAAAAAAGGTGATAGTCTACCATTTCAATTCTTTTCCTTGCTCTTCTACATTATTTCTTCTACCTGTATTAGACACGAGATTCGCCAATTAGTGTTTTGTTTCTATTGCATTCATCAAACTTTCTTTATCGATCGGCGCTAATGAGGCAACACACTCTGTTCTATCTCCCGAGAGGGCTTCGCAACTGAAGGTAATCAGATGTTTTGACTGTTCAATTCAAAAGTTGTTAGATCCGAGGTCTTTTCCATCACCTCATACTCATTGATCCACGTAATATTGACTTTGTCCCATTATGTTGTAAATATCCAGTAGAGTAATTTAAAGTTTCCTTTCGTGGTTTTATAATTTAGTACTGGAAGTTGTGTTGCATTGCTATTGTGTTAAATTTGTTGTATTTCAAGGCTGTTATTAAAACTATTATTTGCCTAAATGGGTTTAAAAATATTTATGATCTGTTAAACTATTTGCTAGTGATTTAATGAATGATTGTACTTCATGCGAGGCAGCGATAACTCTTTTGTGTATATTGCAATGCTAGTGAAGTGAAAGCGTACTCTAAAGGAATGCGATTGCACCCATAAAATGGTTTTTGAAAAAGTTCTTCAAATATTCATCGATCATACCTTCTAGGCACCGAAAATGACCTTGAAAAAATATCTATCCATCCATCTATCCATCAAACCATTGGGAGTGGGGGTTAACTTAGAGCGAAAATTTAAAAAAAGCTCTAGCGGCCGTAGTTCTAGTTTTTTCTCAGCAAAACTCGGTTATGCCATTGAAATAAAATAAGGAAATTTGTTCCTGAAAACCAGTAAAATGAAATTATTAGGATTATTCGGTTTGCCTAAAACCCAAATTTTCAAAATGGCTCTAGCGGCTCCAATATTTGTTTTTTCGGAACGAAACTCGGCATACCATTTAAATCATACAAAGTCATCACGCAGGAGCTCCGTAAACTAAGTGAATTCCTCACCGAGTGAATAAATTTTAATACAAATTAATGTACAATCCAAATTAGACCTCATTAATTAATGAAATGAAATAAGTTATGGATTTTCTGTATGGTATTAGGACAGTAAAATTAGAATTCTTGCAACATATACATCACAAAAGAGAAACCACATTTTTAGAAGAAGTATTATTATTATTATTATTATTATTATTATTATTATAGAGATTAAACCACAGAAATTAATAGTATACTATTAATTAAATGAAATATAAGGCCACTGATAGACACAGCTATACTTAAAACATTTTTAAATGTAACCATGCTTACGAACTTAAGCGTTGATATCTTCACATTCACTAAAATAGAGAAAAATAACAGAAAGTTTCGAGTTACATTGTATATTTAAGAAAGATGATGTTCATATGTTGCAACAAAATAAAAACATGTTACTATTTAAAAACAATTTCGAAGTACTAAGCAAATATAACAATCGAAAGTCTCGTTGACTTTCAATAGCTTTGAAATTTAATTGAGGGTGGGGGTTAACCTAAAGCAAAAATTAAAAAAGTCCTCTAGCAGCCGCAATTTTTGATTTTTCACTACTGAACTCGATATATATAATTTAAATAAAATAAGAAGAATGGTTTTTGAAAATCGGGGCAATCGGGATATTAGGAATGCGGGTTATACCTAAAAACCAAAGTTTAAAACCGCTCTAGCGGCACCAATTTCTCTGTTCTAGCACTCTGTAATACCCTTAACAAATTAGACTTTCAGAGGAATTCGCTTAGTTTACGCAGCTCCTGCATGAAGGACAGCTTTTCAGGTTTGTGTCCTACGAAAGTGTTTATTTTCATAAATATATGACAAATTAATTACATTAAAACATGAAAACTAACGAACTTAATCTTCACTTGCCCTATATGTGTTAATCTTTTTTATATATACTTTTTTCAAGTCAATACAAATTTTAAAGTTCCTTGATGTTCGATTTCATATAAAGAAAGTAAAGAAAGATGCAGGACTGGTCTGTCAATAAAGGTCAAATGGGCTCCCTCCCAAAGAAAATATATTTTTCACCATTTTCTATTCTCCTGGTCAAGTTTTAAAACAAAAAAAAAATGCATGAAAACAGCGATGTATAAGAGATTAGTTCTTAATTGTATCTTATGCGCTACTGTAGTAGCGGTAGCATGAGAGACCTCCGTTAGCGAGGGAAGCTCACGAGTAAGTTCGGAAAAGATATGGATTTAAACTTAAACCTTTATTGGCCAGCAAATATTTACAAGGACTTATATTTGTCTTCCCCCAAAATGGGTTAGCCTTTCTGCTGTGCATTGCTGCATTCTCTTGGGCCAGCAAGAAATACGGTCCATGGCCACCGCTCGGAATTTTCTCTTTTCTTGGGAACCAGATTTTGAGGAGTTACTGACACCACGCATAACTGACTAGAGATTGTTTTCGCACTTTGTTGCAAATTGGGTGACTTCTTCACTGTTTGTCAGTTGACTTTTCACAGAGTTAACTGTTAAGTTACAAAAAGCGATTCTGTTTTGTGGCAAATGTTATACTGAAACTCCATTTTCGCGTCTAAGTTTAATTAATTTGGAAGTGAAACAACAGAAATATATGATATAGCTTATTCAGCAAGCCGGCACAATTAAGGAGGCTTTTGTGGTTTGGAAAAAATAAATCTTGACTGACAGCCTGTGAAGTGAGAAATGTAACTTGCTTATAGGAATGAGATTAGGAAAAAAAAAAATTGAAAGGGAAACCTTTGTTTCTGTCTCCAGGCCAACGAAATGACAGATATTACATGCGTCACAATTTGTTGTGATATTACGATACATCAGTGAGGATAAACCGGTTGAAACTTTCAAATGCATTGATGTTTATGTATTGATTGCAGAAGGCTTAACGTCTTCTGAATTAGAAGAGTTTCGTTAAAAGCATAGCATAAACGTGCGATGGCGCTGCAGTTATGAGAAAATGTTGGGGAGGAGTCTTGATAAAAGAGACTTCCCCCATGCCATTTGGGTACCACGTAGTTTTGCCCTTCTAGAGGGGCTACGAGCCCTCACTAGTCTGAAGGAACGAACTTTCGATCTATTGAGATGAACTTTTACATTAGCCTTCTGCGCCTAGTGTGTTAGCCTGTTACTCTAGTGAGTTAACTATATTTGAATGGCCACACTTTTGTTATTTTAATATTCTATTGTGTTGTTACAATATACACCTTAGACAGAATTGATACGAAGAGAAAGGTGGCTATCCCAAAAACCAATGTTAATAAATTAAACTTATTTTTCTTTTGTAAACTGTGGAGGGCTCAATGGTGTAAGGTATGCTTTCTTTGTCATTCATTTCCACCGTTCCCCGAATATCACATAGCGCGGAACGCCGGACGGTGTGTTACTTTAATCTGGACCTCTGTCGCCCAGTGCGGAATTTCGATGCCTAATTGGCAACTATGAAGCTGAAGTAAACATGAGCTAATGGGTATCGGTTTACCATTAGTGGTTAGCCGCAGTACGCCACTTGCAAATCTCTTGTGACGAACTACACATTACGACCGTTTGTGAAATGGGCCGAGTAAAGAAAAGGGGGGGAAAAAAACTTTAAATAAAAGCATTCAGCAGTAACAAAAAAACAAAAAACACGTTAAAAGTATACAAAGTTGTTTTTAAATAAATACCCAAAGGTCCCTGCTGCAAACACAGCCAAATTAACCCACAACTTTAAGACCTTGCTCAGGACACCAAACCAAGGCTTTTTCTAACGGCTAGTTAGCGAAATGACTTCCCAAATTTATTATTTTATTGTATGTCTTGGTCTAGAATACTTTACTAACATTAAACTATATACCTGGAGCCAACAAGCGGACATGTGCACTTAAAAAAAAAAAAAAAACACACACACACACACACAATTTTGCATGAGGCCAGGTTACGTTTGCCTAAAATTGGTATTTATTTGAATATTTGTTTATTTTTTTAAAACAGATTTCCTGTATTTTCTTATACAATTTTTAATATTTATACATTTTGACATGAAATGATAATACACACACAAAATCTTACATAAGGGCCTAGGTTATGTTTGCCTACAAGCTGTACTTATTTAGCAAAAGGTTTACATATTTGTCCCTCTTTTTTTAAAACAAAAACCTGTATTTTTTCAGCAGAAAATAAAAGTAGTAATATTTATACATATTTAATGATATAAAATGAATAATACACACACACAAAATCTTGCATCAGGAAAAAGATTCACTTATTCCTTTATTTTAAACAGGTTCTTTGTATTTCCTTTTTAGAAAATAAGATTTTAAATATTTATACACATTTACTGATAGGAAATTAAAAATTCTCAATATAAATTTTTGAATAAGAACCCAGGTTATGTTTCCCAAAACTGGTATTTATTTAGAATAAAAGAATATAATTATTTATTTTTAAACAGCTTTTTGTGTACTTCTTCTGCAGGCAATACTATTTTTAATATTTATACACATTTGCTGATAGAAAATGATTAATACACACACACACACACATCTTATATACGAGCCCAGGTTATGTTTGCCTAAAGCTGGTATTTAGTTATAAAAATTTACATTTTTGTTTATTTTCAAAAATGTTTTTCTGTGTTCCCTGATTAAAAAATAAAAATTTTAATATTTACGGACATTTATTAATGACAGATGAATAACCCAATGCTGATCTTTTTAAAAAATGTCATAATGAATTACATTCAATCTATACGGAATCCCTGTTTGTTTTGTATTAATATCTGATCCCATCTACACTTTCTTAGCGTTCCTCACGAATTGCTACATAGGCGAGGAACTCCCAACCTGCAATCAGATAAAGCACAAGAATCTATTTTGTAAATTTCTGACAATTATCTGCCACAAACGGCCATTCTCCATAAGGGGCATTTTACTCCAGAAATAAACCAGCATTCCAAACAAAGCGTGTGCTATATTTTTAATGTTTAATATTAAAAGTTTTTTGCAACTCCGACGACCAACTTGAATAGCCATACATAAGAATAGATACTATTTAAATAACATCTTGAAGGATACAATTTGGCATAAAGCTAAAGGAAAAAGGGTATACTCTAAATGTAATGTAGGGGTGAGTGCTGAAATGAATGATTAGCAGGATAAAATTGTTTGTTTTTTTTTCAGATAACGAAAAACACTCAATTCTCTCTGGAATACAGCTAAACCCCATAAAAGCACAACCGTTGATACCATTTTATATAAACTCATTGCATTACCTTTATAAAGGGCTACATATCTACTTTCTGTTTTTCATTGGAAGTTATTTATACCCAGTAGGGGCATTAATTCTGTACACTTTTAGTAAAAATGTTTTAAACCTTACAAGATATACAATGATTGTGTTGTTCTAAATATACACATGGCGTTTTTATTTTGTCTACGATGTTTCTATGCATATTTATTACCTTAAGGAAGGTGAACGTGCTACATTTTTTATAGGCACTAGAAACAAGTTTAATTAACTTCAATAATTAAATCTCAGTGCGCAGCAACATAATTGTTGTGTAATTATTGTATTTTTAATCAACAGAGTTCTTGTGTTCCATTGTTGTACTCTCTAACTACCTAAGTCAAGTGTGATCATTATTGTTGTATAGCAGTGGCAACTAATTTTTGTGAAGCAAACATCTTTCAGAGTGGGTTGAAAATTAATGTTGTAATTTAAAATAATGCCTCCTAGAACAAAACGCGCTGATTGGTCACCAAGCAAAAGGAGTAAGACAGTAATAGTTCGTGAAGAAAAGCAAAAATGTTGGGTGGTGGCGCTACAAAATCAGGCATTGGGAAAGTTTGCAAGCGGTACCAAGTAACTGGGAGCACAAGAACGTCTCCAAGAAGTGGCAGAAAACCAAAACTAACTGCTCAAGACTGCCGTCTTTCTTTACAAGATCTCCAACGTACGGCAAAAGATATAAATGTCATCATGAGAACTTCTGGACTATAAGTCTCTGACCGAACAATCAGACAAAGCTTTGCAAAAATGTCTACGGGGAGAACCCCAAGAAAGAAGCCTTATCTCAACCAAAAGCGTGTGGAGGGGGCTTTAGCACGCAGAGATTGGATGAAGAAGACTTGGGTAAAGTCATTTGGAGCAATGAAACGAAGATCAACATCTTTGGAAGTGATGACATCGCGTTTGTGCTTCGCCGAACAGGTGAGGACATACCTGAGTGCTCCCGCCACTATGAAACATCCTGTCAGCGTCATGGTGTGGAGAGGTGCACAGAAAGGCAAGGTGTTTGTTTCCTAGTAGTGTTAGAGGTAACTTAATGCCAAAGTCTTAGACTTAAAACTGCTGTCTGCTATCCGTGAATTGTTTGGGAGTGACTGTCATCTGACTGGCATCTTCCAACAGGATGACGGAAAGTGTTATAGCGCTCCAATCAATCAAAAATGGTTCAGAGACCACGATGTTACTGTCCTCCCTTGGCCTGGGAACAGTCCTGACCTCGACCCAATTGAAAACTTGTGTTCAAGGCTGAAAGTTTTGGTGTCACGTCGGAATCCCAGTGACAAGAGGGTGCTACTAGTGGCCATCATCCAGTCGCAGTTTAGAGTGACAACATAGAAGATCTCAAGTGTTTGATGGACTCAGTGCCACGAAGAATCAAGAGGGTAATCAAATAAAAAAAGATACAACAAAATATTAACACGAAGAAGACACAATAATCTATACGAATTTGTCTAAATGTACCATTTACAGCTGTTGAATAAAATCTTAATGTAATATTTAACAAAATACTCTAAAATGTCCAGCATTAATATCTCTGCTGTATTTAACAGTGTTCTTTTCTTTCAAAATGTAAGCACTATAACACATTTTAAATGCGCCTCTAAACACCTTATTAAACTCCGCATAAACGATGCATGTTACACGTTAGCTATCGCTATACTAATTATCTCAAATTATACAACTTTACTATTTGAAACAAGTCGTTATTATAAAAATCTAAAAAAATTGTGCACTTTGTTATCGACAAAGAGTTCCGTAAAAAAAGAAAATAATAAATGTATATGCTTCAATGCACTCAGTTCTTTTTCTCCCCCTCCACATGGCGCAGATGGGATTAATTTATGGTGGAATACTCACAGGAAACATCAGCACTTACTGTGTGGAGTGTTATTCATAAAAATGTTACTTTGATTCCTCACGCTAAGCTGTAACAAAAATGTTAGATATGAAGCTGGGAAGAAATATTGAATAAATATAGTGTGTCTGTAAAACTGTAGTGTCTGTACAAATGTCTGTAAAAATGTTCGCAAATGAATACAAGTGGGAATACATTTTAATAATTTAGAATAAACATTTAAATGATTGGCCGAGTCCTAGTGGTCCAGCTACTTCATCTCACGAGAGCAAGGAAGCCGGGATGCTATTGCACCCCATGATCTGGTGAATATATCGCCTTAGAGAAAAGCCGGTCGACTATACTGCTCTTGCATTATGTTCAGAAATGAACGTAGGATCCGAACTGGTGCTTAAGAAGATATGGAGGCTAAAAGGAAAGAGCTCCGGATGAGGAGGCTACAGAAGGAGGGCTTAAAAAGGGAAGCAAAATATAACGAGAAAAGCCGCAGTCGTGGGGAAACCGAGAACTCCTTCACATGCACATGCGGGATGGGAGTGCAATATACTTCAGAAGCACCCTATGCAGAGAGGCTGCATGTTATTAATTTCAAACTTTATAGCAGAAAAGAAAAACTGATTTTTTTGTTTCAATAATGCATTTATGTGTGAGTTTGTTCTCCAGCAATGAAATTTGTTACCTTCCTCTGAAGAAAACAGCCAAAAATTCATTTATTGATTAGTTATAAAATAAATAATTTTGAAATTATGCACTCTTTTTTTGCATAGTTCAACCATTTTATGATTAATTTTACAATATTATAGTTATGAGAGTTTATTTAAGAAATAAAATTAAGTTCTACTTTACAGAATAGATCAGACATTATCTACAATAGGTTTACAGATTTATTAATGCAAAAAATATGTACAAATAGAACAGTATCCTTGCTGTATCAACCCTTAATAATCTGTAAATGGAACACATGACACAAAATGGGTTAATTTTCAGTCCCAACAAACGTCTTGAGCTTTTTCTCGCAGATTTCTTCCCAGAAGTCATCCACTGGGTGTGGATATCTAAGCAGAGCCTTTACGTTATTCGTTCTCATCTCCACTCTCGTATTTTGCTATTGTAAGCTTTAGCTGTTACAACATCATTCCTTGCTTGTGACACAAAATGAAAACTCCATTAATGAACTTTGAGCTTTTGTACGCAGATATTTGAAATATCAAAACAATGCAATCTGCACCCACACTTCTCACACCGTTTTTTTCTTTCCGCAACGTTTGACCTTTTCTTTGATATTAATAAAATTTCATCCTTAACCTGGCTTCCGAAAGATTATTTCTTTACCATATTTCTGGGTTTTTCTATTCCCTGTTGGAATTACTTTGTAAGGTGAAATTAACAACTTAAAATTTTACTTTAATGAACCAAGCTGTATAGTATCACCTTAATAAATCTTTGAGGAATAGGAAAAATTTTAAAAGGAAGTACACTAAACACGGCAGTTAAGAAAAAAAATCATAAAACAAATTTCAGCAATGCCAACATCATTAACTGAGAAAAAATAGTTCATGTTTAATTTTGCTTTATATTTTCAGAACCCTACAATTCCCTATAGAGTGCATTTATTTCTGTTTATTTGTTTTATTTACGGACACTGGTTAACACCTCAGGTCATCAGCGTTCCATTTAATTTAGGGCGTGAAACGGCCGATGAATTTTGCTCAGAGGCCTCTTCTTTCAGGCTTGAGGTTCTTTTATACCGAAAAAAATCCATCGATCCTGGAGGGATTGAACCCGCAATCTTAGGTTTACGAGGCAAGTATGGTTACAACTAGACCACCAGATTTAAGCATCCTGTACAGTTTATGCAGGACAGCCCATATAACTTATCTATTGTATTAACCCGTTTTTGTAAACTTTTGAACATGCGCCCTTTCTGCGTTGCCTGTTTCATATATTACTGGACACAACGAAAGAAGTCATAAGACGCCTGCCTGACTTAAATTGGTAGGAAATAGAAGCGCGATGCATGCAGATGTCATCTCTGGACCTGCAGAGCAATAAAACTAGATGGGGTAAAGAGACATATATCATGGACCTAGGCATGAAACAGAGGTCGGGAATAGCAGACTTAGACTGGGAGGCTGGAAGGTACGTAAGGTTTTTGACGAGGAAGGTAGAAGGATTTGCTCATTTTGCTCAGAACCGGAAGACTGGGTGCACATTTTGGCTAAGTGTACACAGACAGAAGATGCTAGCATAAAATTTCTCCCGGATTCATTTTTGACTTTCAGCAGGGTGAAACTGGCATGTTGGACTTAATTGTAACTAGACAAAACTGACTAAACGTGGGGCATTTTCTTAAATGAAATACACAGTTTTAGGGACAAAAAAATTCTATAAACATTGTACATAAATAATACGAAGGACTTATATCAATATCAGAATTATTGTATGTATGTCTGTTTTACGTGTGTGAGTGTGTTCTTGTTAATGTTGTTGGTTTTTTTGTTGGAATTAATTTCAGAAATGAAGTACTTTACAAGAGCATGAATCATGCGACTGTTTATGGACACTGATGATACATGAAATGAAATGATAAATTGGGCAAGGAATGCTTTTACGTTCCAAGGGTATCTTTCCGGATTTCCCTGAAGAGAACCTGAAAAAAAAAGCTCAGGAAGGACGGTTCATGTGAGAATTGAACCCCAATCCTCCCGCTCACGAATCCCTGCCTCAAAGACCTCGGTTACCCATGGAATATGCGCAGACCCAGTTTAAATGGAATAATAAATATTATTACAGCTAATATTAACATATATATTACTAGAGTGTTCTTCAAATGGTGATAATTTCGGAAGAAAAATCAATTTTGATGTATTCCACATTCTAATTTATGGCATTTATGCAAGCGCCGAATGGATTAAATGGTTTTAAAATCTGCCATGAGATCGCTCTGACGCCACTAGTAAGATAGAGAAAACGTGAAAGCAATGTCCTTCTTCAACAACCAAATAAACGGATCCTGCTCTTGAACAGAAGAATGCGACATAAAAGCAGTGAATTAGCTATCAAAATGTTGCGTTGTTGTGTCTTTTGCACCAATTTGGATCGACAAAATTATAAATATACAAATGCTAGAAAGATGTAGCATCCATAAGTAACAAGTAATTTACTCTAGCACCTGGAGACCTTTGCATTGCTTCAATGTAAACCTCTATCACATTTATCATTCGCTGTCGCATTTCTAGAAGATGCTGGACACTCGCTGCCAAGTCGCTTTTGTTAAATGTCTAGAAGGAGCGTCAACGCTATAGTGACTTGTTCCCACATTTGGGGTTAATTACCTCGCCGTTCCACCTACAGCAATGATTAAATCAAATCAACCGAATGGGCTTCAAGGACAAGACGGTCTGCGTATGATGCATCTTATCGTACACACTATCAGTTTTGTCGAAAAACTGGCACACAACTGGCCACCGTCTGATATGGCCAGTGTCACAGCATTCACGCGAACGTTCCTGCCACATGCCATCTCAATTTTAATTAACGTACGCTGCTCGCTTTTAAAAAACAAAGGCATAGGGCAGCCTGGTCTACCATTTATAAAAACTTTAATGTAAGTGGTTTTTTAAGGCGATTTGTTCAATAGAATTAAATATGACAGAAAAAATATGGGGCTCTCAGTAATCTACACACAAGTCGGTGTTGATGGTCTAGTTGTAACCATACTTGCCTTCTAAACCGAAGATGGCGGGTTCAAACCCGGCCAGAATTTTTTTGGCATAAAAATTCAAGTATGGCTTCCTTCGGAAGGGAAGTAAAGCCTTGAGTTCCGTGTTGTAGATGTATGGCATGTAAAAGAATCTCAAGCCTGAAAGAAGAGTCCTCTGAGCGAAAGTTATCGGTCATTTCACGCCCAGAATTGAATGGGACGCTGATGACCTGAGATGTTAAAGAGCTTCTGTAAATAAACCAAATCAATAACAAAGTAACCTACACCCATAAATTGTTTCTGATAGCTTTATCTGTGATCAAATCCTGCTGGAGAAAGGCAAAATACCGCTACTCACAGTGAATTGAGCAAAATGGAATTACGAAATTATTTATATATAAATGCTTTTCTCGAACAGATTATTTTATCACCGCCAACTGCGCGAGAGAATTTTATTTTTTGACCGTGAGGAGTTTCTCGTGTAGCAGCTAGTTTTGAGAATTAAAACATTCGTGTTACGTGAAATGAAACCTGATTGGAAAAGAGAATGAGATTAGGATTAATTTCTCGCCATGCACTTAACTCAATCTTCTCCTGGCTACAGGTTCACCGGATTTAGATCTTGCAGCACAGTACTTTTATACGGTTTAACTGTAGGAAATCCCTGTTTGCAGAAAAAAACGAAGAGATTATCAGGACTAAGTAAGAAAGAACCTTCTAAAACTTTGTCGCTTCTTGATGTACTTTTGTGTACTGAAATAGAATTACGTTTAAAGTTACGTTATCAATTAAATCTTTTTTACTCTGCCCCAAAGTAGTAGTAAAATTTCTTTAGAAAAGTATTCATTCACAAAGAATGAATAAATATACTTTTTACAGAGAGTAACGATAAAACTAATTGAAAAATGGTATTAACAACATTATTAGACGACTAATAAACCAACATGGCGTACTGCAGGAGTGAAGGAATTAATGTCGCGATTGCAATGGAGTACTAAAGGCAAATATCCCTGCCGTTGTAAACTCTTGCTAGCTCTAGCATTTCTTCCCATTAACCTTCATGGCGTGTTGCAAAATCATAATCATATCCACTCACTTTTATTTATTTATTTTTTTTATTTACAGCTATTGTTCCATTAAGCTTCGAATTCAAGTAAAAACTGTTCAATATAGCGCAACACTGCTATCCGTTGAGTCACGGAGTAACAACGAAATACTGGAAATAGCAGTTACTGAGGTTAAAGCAGTCCTCGTAGATAAACAGGACACGGAGGCGTCCACCGTCAGGCTGATGCAGCTTTACAACATTCCAAAAGCTGGAAGTCCACAATTACGAGAGTAAGGCCATAAGCTTCAAGCGTCGCCAATAAGGATTATCGCCTTCACAAAAGCCTTATCTGGTGTCATCTGCCATCTGTTAAGTAAATAATTGCAGCTGTAACTTGCGCTCTCGTGTTCAGTTGTTTAGATGTTGTTGCATAAAGAAGGCTATGTGTAGAAGATTGTAACATGTTCAAAATGAAGTTTCGAGCTGTTGTTAAATTCTTCACAAAAGAACAATTGCTCCAAATGAAATTAAACAACGATTGGGCGGTGTATATGGGGAATCATCCCCCTCATATTCTACCGTAAAAGAATGGGCCAAACTTTTTTGAATGAGTCGAGAAAGCATTGAAGACGAAGAGCGTGCAGGTCGGCCCTTGGAGGTGCTCACTCCTGAAAACATCGCTCTTGTGGAAGGAGAAATTATGAAGACCGGCGGCTCAAAGTTACAGAAATAGCACCAAAGTTGGGCCTTTCTAAAACAATAGCACTTCGAATTATTCATGAATAAGGCTAGTTCAAGATGGGCGCCTAAACTTCTTTCCTTAGTCCAAAAGCAGCAACGAGTCATCTGTTGTCAGACATTTTCGGAGCCCTGGCATGCCAACGAAAGAGAAGTTCTGCAAACCATTGTTACAGGAGATGAAACTATGGTCCTCTGGTACGATCCCTTATCCAAAAGAGAATCAATGGTGGCGAAAACCTGGCAAAGCAGCGGCTCTAAAGGCCAAGGTCACTCAGTCAACCAAGAAGATTATGGCCACAATCTTTTGGGACTGTAAAGGAATAATCTTCATTGACTTCAAGGAGAGGAACAGCACAGTAAATGGGGAGTACTATGCTGGCCTACTGCACAGACTACGTCCTTCCATCAAAGAGAACAGGCGAGGAAAGCTGAGTGGTGATGCGCGCCTTCTTCATGACAACGCGCCTGTGCAGACAGCTCTTGTTGCAAAGGAAGCTGTGAAGAAATGTGGCTTCAAGAAGATCGACCATCCACCCTACAGACCAGATCTAGCTCCCAGTGACTATTCCCTCTTCTCAAAACTCAAGAAGGGCCTTCGAGGAAGGAAAATTAAGGAAATTTAAGAATGTCGGATGTTTGACCAGATTCGGCACCAGATGTATACTGGGTCTGTAGAACTACCTTAAGAGCTAGTAATTGAATTTGAAATAACGAAGTCTTGAGTGGTTAGTCATACAGATTGACAAGGCAATATGCTACAGGTTCCAGTAATTTCTTAACCTGTGGGCCTGAGTTGGCAAACCCCAAAGATCTGGTAAATTCTGAAGGCGGTGTTCCGATGGCCATTGGATGAGCATCTGATGACAATGGTCGGAGAATCAGGCAATCAGCCTTCGCATATGGTTCAAAGGCATTGAGACCCCCCTCAGAGCTGGAAGTGAGCTCGTTCCTGGGGACTCATAACAGGAAACCTTTCCAAATGAATCGTCCTGTAGCTGCTTTCAACTTAACACCAAAGATGGATAGTAAGGCCAGAATCTACAGTTGCCTAATTCATCTTTTGAACTGATCAGGCTCCATAACACTTTACCCAACGTTCCAAGCACGTGCCATATGCTCTTGACCGTCTGTATATAAGCTCTATGCTTACCTGGTTCTTCACTTTCGTTTCTAGAGCGATTAAAACCGTTGAGAAAATGCGACCCTCTTTTTGGGATAGAGTTTGTACAACGGTGTACCCATATATTTATGGAGAAATGATATGAGATAGCGGAAAATAAATTCGGTTTCAAATTCAGCACTCCAAAATGATATACGTTTTCAAAAAAAAAAAGCTTTTATTCACTTAAATTTGTAGGCTTGTTTTATTAGGAAGGTTCTAGAGGCGGTAAACATCATGCAAAGTTTCTTCTGTGAGCACTAAATTTGTCTACTTAGCTTTTACCTTTTAACACTTGAGTTTTACGAAAAATATATATTAGTACTTGTGAATGATTCATAGTAACACCTGAACTTGTACATCTTGTACATATGAAAAATTCTAGCACACGAGTGGATTCTGCAGGAACACATGAATTATAAAGAAATACTCGTTAAAATTTTCTATTTTTGAACTTTCCTAACAGACATAAATCACCTGCGATTAGGGTCCACTCACATAAGATAGTGCCTACATTGCTTAGGCTATTACAGCAGGCTTCCTTCCACTGGATTAAGCTCTAGCTCTCGCTGGAGATCCACTGCACTCCCGTTTCTTAGATAAACCGCCCACATGGTGTTTTCATCTAGACACGATACTTCTGACGTATTTCTGATTTTACTTACCTCCTCAAAAATAATACAATTAAATTAGTTCATAATTTATTTCTGTGGAGTGATATGGAGTGATTCTGTCCCCAGTCTGTTATTAAAAGCTTCGAAAATGGGGGGGGGGGGGGAAGCGAAAGGAAGTAACAAAAGATGTTGGGGGCTTGAAAACTTCTACTTGAGTAAAATAAAGTTAACTTCTTTTGTTTTACAAATTGGTCATACACTAGACTAGAGCCAAAGAAAGCAAAAGAAAAATGAAATATGCAAGGTTAGTATTCAAGTTCCGTTCTTGAAGCAGCGATCATAAATTGCAATTCTTCCTCCTGTCTGAGCTATTTTCCATAATCAAAATGAATTATTATGCAAATTTTGATCTTGAGGCAGGAGCAAGTTTTTGAATTGCAGAACAGAGGCAGCAAGAAACACAACACTCGAACTGCGATATTGACTTCGCTTTACAACTTGATTTAAACAAACTTTATTCGTCCAGTTTGTTACAAATGGGAGAGAAAGAGAAGGAGGGTCTATAAAGGTTACTACGCAAGCGTGATGAAATTGCTGAAATTTCGAAGCAGCACAACCTGCTCTAGTGGGTACAACATCCCACTAAGAGCCCTTCTGTATAATTAAATAATTTTTCGGGTGAAAAAATCAAACGTGGTGTTGTAGTAATAGTAGTAGTAGTAGTAGTAGTAGTAGTAGTAGTAGTAGTAGTAGTAGTAGTAGTAGTAGTAGTAGTAGTAGTAATAGTAGTAGAAGTAGTAGTAGTAATAGTAGTAGTAGTAATAGTAGTAGTACTAATAGTAGTAGTAATAGTAGTAGAAGTAGTAATAGTAGTAGTAATAGTACTAGTAGTAGTAGTAATTGCAGCAGTAGTAGTAGTACAAATAGTAGTAGTAGTAGTAGAAGTAGTAATAGTAGTAGTAGTACAAATAGTAGTAATAGTAATAGTACAAATAGTAGTAATAGTAGTAGTAGAAGTAGTAATAGTAGAAAAAGTAGTAGTAGTAGTAGTAGTAGTAGTAGTAGTAGTAGTAGTAGTAGTAGTAGTAGTAGTAGTAGTAGTACCGTATTTATTTTAATGGCACCAATACAATAAAATTTGAATTCAACAGACTGTAAATGCTTTTATAATACATTAAGTTTATACAAGATATTGGATATTTTGCTACAAATAATAAAACAAACATATTAAATTAAAATAAAAATAAAATAAATAAGAATACTTTTAAGAATTTACAAAATAAGTAACAAAAATAGAAAGAAGAGCTGTTAGGAATGACAAACACACACACACAGCTAGATTGAATTAATTTGTTTCCCGGTTATCAGCTTTTTCAGATTTCAGTTCTCAGAAATTTTCCTAATCTCTCCTACCCTCCTTGCCTGCCAGCTGAGCGCAATATCATCTCCCTCTGTTCGAGTGTGTTGATACTTTCCGCACTTTTACGTTCAGGCAGTATATGTGTCTATGATTTCCCCTTCTCACACTAGGGTCAACTTCTCTGCTCATAGTGTTTATGGAAGAATGTACCACAGGGAAAATTTATATGTTGAAATAATCGCTCTCTATTTTTTACCTGAAAACTTCATTTGTACAAGAAAATATTCTATATCTATTTATTGCATTCATTAATTAGATGCTGTAGACAGTAATTAATTAAATGCACCTCATTTATTGTAACCAATATGATATATAATTCATGAAACTGTAAGAGTAATAGGCGAAAACAGACCATTTTTGCTCAAAAAATTACTATTTAATTTTCTCTTGAGAACTTCATTTGACATATTTAAATCTCTATGTTAAAAGAGTATTATTTAACCAGTATGCAAACACTAAAATTTAATTTCTTGCAAAATTATTTTAAATACGTTTCAAAATGTTTAAAAGCATGAATGATTGCTATCTGAATATGATTCCAATCCTTAGCTAGCACACGGCGCGTGATAAAAATCACATTTAAAATAATTTAACCCTAATGGTGTGATTAGCTATGAAGTTTGTACCACAAGTTTGGAAGGTTTCGTGTTGCCTTTAGCGCTAAAGTCTCTGTAACGAGCTAACCTTACAGGTCCCCGGGATATAATAAACTCAGGTGGGGAGATTCACGGCTCCCGGCATGACAAAGTAGCTCAGATGGTAAGATCCGTGGTTCTAGTAACGACTGTAACTGACATTTTCTTATCTGACTTTGATTCCAAACCTTTCACAACGTTTAACCTGTATTTCCTCCTACAATTATATGATATAAAAGTAACATTTTAGTTAATCTTCAGTATACTGTAATAAATTAAGCTAAATAGTCTGACTTTATACTTTAAGTATTATTTAAATAAAAAAATTGTTATGAATGGACACCAATAACAGAGAAATCTAATGTTAGGTACGGACACACATGATTTTTTTTTCCTTCTCTTTTGAGAAAAAAGTTAAAACTTTAAATCGTTGATGCTTTAGTACTTTTGTCAGTAGTGCTGCAAAAAATATTGAAACACATTGCTTCACATAGGTAGATAAAATAGTAGATTTTTTTAAAGTTTCTAGCTAAAAAAAATTGTACAAAATACCTCAACTATCACCCCCTTAGAACAATTGAATTTTTTTATGAATAAATGTAGCATTTGTCATTTAATATACTTATTTACAACTTAGATATTAGATATATAAACATTTATTTTTATGGAAACAAAATTATTTTACAATTTTGCGTTCAAATACACCTCTTGCTGCTACTAAAAAGTATTTAATCTATCATGGAACTCGCGGCATTTTCTAGCTGTTTAATTTGTATTTTGTTGCATTTGAAAAGAATTGCATTTTAATGGTATAAACTTTCAAATTCCTTATTAGAAAAAAAAAAGTATTTTATACGGAAAACCAGGTATTTGTTATAACTGTTGTTGAGAACTGTCCACCTCCCCAGTCTAGTGATTATTAGTGTTGCTGAATGATGCCCGGAAGACCCGGGTTCGATTTCCGGTACCTACTTAGGATTTTTTCTAAGTTAGAAAGATCTGGAATGGAGCCCACCCAGCCCCAAGAGGACAATAGGGAAGCTGCCTGATTGACAGCTAGCGTTCTTCGATCACGAAAATACTGGCAGAGTGCCGGCATTTGAATGTCCCTCGTAACCATTCTCACCAAATTTTTGCTAGATAGGTAAAGATGATTTTTCTGTAAGTTGCATGTTTTATCTAAGTATAGAAAACTAAAAAAACAATATTGCCGACATACAAATTATAAATATACACTAATGTCCAAGTTATTTGCATATATATAGATTATTAAGTTTTATTAAGATGTACAGCTGCCATACAAATTACATTTCCATATATTTTTTTTATCGCTAGTAGCATTTAGCGTTCTGGAGAACATTAGTTATTCTGTTTTAATGCTGATGGTTTGCTTTAATGTGTTGAAATTAAAGCTTGTTAAGAAAAATGTTTCAATTATCCATTATTTATTGTTGATTTGGTCTATTTATGGACGCTCTTTAACATCTCAGGTAATCAGCGTCCCATTTAATTCATGGCGTGAAACGGTCGACAAATTTTGCTCAGAGGCTTCTTCTTTCAGGCCTGAGGTTCTTTTTCGTGCTGTAAATGTACGACACGGGACCCACGGCTTTACTTCCCTTCCGAAGGAAGCCATACTTAAGATTTTACGCCCGAAAAAATCCATCGATCCTGGCCGGGTTTGAACCTGCGATCTTGGGTTTAGGAGGCAAGTATGGTTACCACTACACCACCAGGATTATTGTGATTAACATTTCAATATTCACTGCTTGAATTCATTATTAATGTATCGGAGCAGTGCGTTTCTTAAATGATTAATGTCTTAAAGTATTGTTAGATGCATTCCAGAGTACTGTGTTACAAGTTTTGTTCCGTAACACGTGGTACACGCATCAGACCCTGGGGATTTATCTCACTAATATACTTAACAACTTAAAAACAAGGCTTTAACTTATTTTAATTTTGTCTATGTAAGATTCCTCCTTTTTGATGGCAACTTTAGTTAAACCGGAATGATGTCGTAATATTCTCTTTCAGCAATTGACAAAATGAACGAAGCTATGTGGAAACCATTGCTGTATCTACAGCACATATTTTAAATCAAATAGTTATTGGAACAATCGATTATATTCGCAATTACCCCAATGGACTGTAAATAGATGAAAATTTTCATTTAAAATAAATGTTCTTATATGGAAGGTAGACTATAAATGTTCTCCAGACCTGCTTGTTGTATTTACAGTTTGGAGGAATGGGCGGGGCCAGCCCCATGTGGCCCTATGGAAACCCTGGGATGCGACCGCCTGGATCAATATTGAGGGCGCACTCTCACGCATGGCCCTGTTCTGCAAAACCATCCTCCGATATCATACACGTTACAACAATTTTCAGCTAGGAATCCAACAGTTAAATCAATTAGCTGTGGATATGTGCCCCCCACCCACACAGGTGCACACTTCCCACAGCAACGTCGCGGAGCAAAGTCCTGTGTCAGTGCATTGCACAAGCTTTTAAAGCAAAGGTAAGAACACTGACGCGTTGTGTTTTTGTTTATGGGATGTGTACGATGAGTTATGGCTTTGTGCCTTTAGCAATTAAACATAACTGAGGACCCACTGAAAAGTCGACTAGGCTCCCCTATTTAACTTTATGTTTTGTGAGGTAATTATAACGCAGAAAACAAACGGATGTTGAAGCTTAAAAAGACGCATATCACCTGACTGAGACAAAGAACCCATTTCAGAGACAGTGATGACGACGTAGGTATTTGTAGCAATGAAGTGTGACAGGTAGATACTTGAAAAAACATCTGACTTACGCCCTAACAGAAATGACGCACTGTCGTTATTCATACATTATATGACACGTTTCCTTTGTACTAAAGACTGATAATTGCTGGTCTACACAATTTTTACTAAATAAAAAACATTCATACATGAAATCTCTCAAATCAGATTTATTCATAGAGCAGATGCGTCATATTCTGAAAGATTTAAACAAGATAATAAATGGTTTCCTTTGAGAATGGAATAGTGAGCTAAATCAGAGCATTGGACCATAAAAATTGACCAAAAAGGAGCAATTTAGTTCCTTGAGAAAAAAATATAAAGTATGGACATTTAGTTTCTCCATCTAATGTCCTTCCACCACCATATATTAAGTTAGACCCGATGAAGCAATTTGCTACCGCACTGAATAAGGATACAGATTGTTTCAACTTTCTTGTTACAAAATTCCCACAGAAAACTGCAGCTAAGATAACAGCAGGTATTTTCGATGGACCGCAGATTCGTGAGCTTATGTAGGATGAGACCTTTACTCAGTCGATGTCCCAGTTAGAGAAGTCAGCATGTTTGGTATACAAAAAAGTGACAGAAAACTTTCTTGGCAACAGGAAAACTGAGAACTACAAAGAAATTGTGGAGGAAATGTTGCAACTATTTGGAAATCTAGGGTG
This sequence comes from Metallyticus violacea, assembly GCA_030762175.1. Taxonomy (NCBI): domain Eukaryota; kingdom Metazoa; phylum Arthropoda; class Insecta; order Mantodea; family Metallyticidae; genus Metallyticus; species Metallyticus violacea. The sequence continues at coordinate 6,608,677 of CM060836.1, read as the reverse complement.
CAGAATGAGCGTTAAAGTGCATTTTCAACAGCCATATCGATTACTTTCCTGCAAACCTTGATGCAATGAGTGAAGAACAAGGTGAGAGGTTTCATAAAGACATTAAAAATGAAGAAACCTGCTATCAGAGCTGTATCAATGATGTTGATACAGCTTTGTTGGTGTTTTAAAAGATAAACTATTGAAGGACATGTAAGTACTTAACAAAAATGAAATTTTCCTCTCCTTAATAGTGAAAAAAAGTTCAAAAATTCATAATTAATGACACATAGCTCTCTATTTCCAGTATATATCAATAAAACCTAAAAAAAAAACTGTTTAGTTTTAGTTGTATGCCTTAACTTAAAACATTTCATTAAAATATAAGTTGCAGCGGGAATTATTTATGAGAGGTGACACAAAATATTTATAACTAATATTATATAATAATTAGTTGAGAGGGAAAGTATAATGGTTGATTATAGGTAATTTAATTCTCAGGGTAATTGTGGAATCTGGTGTGATTTCCTCCTCCTCCTCTCGCCGCCGTTCTCGTCAGCCTCTTGTCCATGGCTATAGCTCTGGGTATTTAGCTGGAATTTTGTGACACCTCAAAGTGTCACAAGGAAGGAGACAAGGAATACGAACAACAGCAGTCGAAACAGGTGTGTATAATGTTAACCTCACTTATTAATGCTTTTTTTTTTTCATGCTACATTCGCAATCTACAGCGACTTCAATCCATTTCGCCTGACGCGTGATTCTGTCCAATTGTTCACTGTTTATTATTGACATCACTGTTCACTTTGACTGCGAACACTTCATTTTCTATCAAGACTCGTATGATTACCCTTACTTTCACTGATTGTCACATAAAGCTCGCACGGACCATCTCACTATTAATTATTACTAAATACTTCGTGACTGACTGACTGTGTGAATATCGTCAGAATGTGTCACTACTTTACTGAACGTTTATCTCGAGACCTCAAAGACTACTATTATTACGGTCCTTCGGTTAGGACGCTAAAAACGTTTTGCAGTAGCACTTTTTGAATATCACAAAACTGATGCTTTCTTATTAGTCGCAGTTTATGCAAATTTACTTTACATAATTCTGATTGGCCGTGATCAGCCCATCCAAAAAGTTCCTATTGGATTTGGTCTTGATTCTTAGCTCTGTTCAGAAGTTGGTGATGCCGTTAGCTTTAAACACACTTTAAAGGAACTTGTATCCGTACTTTTATGCTTATTACACCCTGTTGCGTGGTCCTTTTCCACAATCTAACAATAGAACACTCACTTGACCGAGTTCCCTTAAGAAATCGAGCGACCGCTTTGTTCCCAGTATTGCCAATTCAAAACCTTTAGCGGACCAAACCTTACCATAAAACATAAAGAAGACCCATAAAGGGATTTCTTCTATGAATTCAATATGACTTGTTTACTCTGAGTTTAGGTCCTTCTACGCACTGAACAAAAGCTGGTTGACTTACATACATACATACATACATACATACATACATACATACATACATACATACATACATACATACATACATACATACATACATACATACATACATACTTAATGCAAACAATATAAAATATGCAATTTATTTATATATAGAATATCCTATGATTACCTTGTTAGCCAGCGGGTCGGGGACCTAGCTGGCAAGTATTGCCTCAAAGTACATTATTACATTTGATGTGATTTTGTTTAAAAACATAGCAGGATAGAGTAAAACTGAAAACATGTTTGAATTCAGGGCATTCATATTACATACATTCAGGTGGAAAAATTAAAAAAATAAAGGAAAAAAAGTGTAGAACAGTGATAATAATTGGTACTGATTACTCAAACGAAAAAGTGATCTAAAGAAACTTAATTCTTTAAAATTCCTTTACATCAAAGAGTTTAGTTTATCTTCTAGCTTTACGTATTTATTTCTCATCCGATAAGGAGGACTCGCCATATGTAATCGCGCAAATTAAATTCACACATATTGCAATTAATAAAGAAACACAATTTATACTCACCATATAAATGTTATTTGTTATGGTCTATTACAACAAGAAATGCCAGACTTCAAAGTAAAAGTGGGAATACTATGACTGTTGAATTATCATGAATCAGTTGATTAATAGAGACAAATATTCAACAATAACACATAAAATACTCGATTTACTACATTTTCAAGTATGTTTTTCAAGTGTTTTCCCATTTCTTTACTATAAAATGGTCAGTCACTTCACGCTTTTCATCTCCTGCAGGATATTTGGATATGGGCAACCATTTTTGAGTGTGGTTTCGAACTTTCATAGCAGCTCTGCTCCTTGTTTTTCATTTTTGCGCAAAATGTGTTGTAAGTTTCCGGCAAGGTGTCATATTCGATGAAAATGCCCAACTTTTTCCCATGCTTGTTTTGTCCTCATCTTTTTCTTGGAGGTGATGACTAATGAGTTGAACTGCTGCTTCCCTTCACATCTGTCACCGGTAACGTTGCTTCATCCCGCACGGCACTATCATTTTCCTCATCGATTAAAAGTGCACGAATCTCCTCTATAACATTTTCTTCTTCAGATATTGTTTCTTTATTTGTACGAAAATAACACGTCAACTGTCAACAGTTTCGCATTAGTACAGTTGGCGAGAAATTAGTTTGCGATTGACACTTGGGACGTTTTTGTGCTGGAGGCATGGCTAGCGAGAAGTTCGGACCAATAAGAAAACAAAAACACATTATTGTCAGATGTATGTCACCATCGGCGTTGCAACAGTCAACAGTTAATGGAAAATACGCAGTAACAACGCGTTTTCAAGAGAATGCGAGAAAAGAAGGCATTCTAGATGAAGTTAGTAGTGGAACGTTTTATAACAAACTTGGGTGGCTCCAGTGATTTCATTGATAGTGAACATAATGAAATGGACATGGAAATCGACAGCAAAGAGAAGCAGGAAGAAGACGATAATGCTCTTGGAGTGCAACAGTTGGATGCGGACAGAGAGTGATGGGATATGGCAGCAGAAACGTCAGTCACAGGTAATTTCTCGTCTACTATAGCTGTCTCATGGTAGAACAATGTAATGTAATAGTATAGCGGGAACTTGGTCCAACGCGCGCTGCGCTTAGCTGCTGAAGCAGGCCAAAAATAACCCTCGGCAGCATCAACTATCAACTGAATATCTGTACTCAAGTGATTCCCCATCTTTCGAGACAACTGAATGCACTCTATCAAACCATAAGTTGGAAGGGAATCTTGAATTTATAATTGTTTCTGGTTTATCAAAAGCAACTGCATCCTTAGCAGATCCCTTAAACGTGTCATTAACAGTTTTTTTAACTCTTGAAAGCTACTCTGATTTCTAATTCTGGTGGTATAGGTAACAAATATGACTAAATATTAACAAATTTGTGATGTAACTTGGAGAGAAGTTTAAAAAAAAAAAAAAAAAAAAAAAAAAAAAAAAAAAAAAAAAAACACACCTTGGGGGATAATAGCTTTTAAATCGAATTTTTTGTTCAAATATTGACAGCAAATTGCCATTTATTGCTTTTTAGTAATGCTTCAACTCCTAAAAATTATGTCAATCCTCACTTGTTACGGAAATAATTTATATATTTATAATTTCTTAAGTGCATATTTGTTTTAATGTTTAATAGTTTTTGGGGAATGAACTTACATGGCATATTCTTTTCTAATTAGGAGAGAAACTTTAGGTAACAACTTCTTGCATTTATGAATGGCAAATTATCTTTCTATGTGAACAAATGGAACACTTAAAAAAATTTATGCATGCACTAATCAAATTTCATCTTATGCCAGTTATTTATCACCTCATAAGTTAACTTGGTGCATATTAAATTATAAAAGTATTAAAGATTTTGGTAAAAAAAAATACCGGAAACACCTCTGAGAACAATAGAAATGGTGAAGGGAGGTTTTTAAGTCGGTAAGCTATGATGTACGGGGCTGAAATTTGGTGGTGAGAAAACAAATTGCTGGTTCCTTAAATAGTTTGGTATCTTTAACGAAAGTGTAAATTTAAAAATAAGAACAATTAAGTGGTGGTTAAGAATAACGGGAAAGGGGGGGGGGTCAAGCACTTCTTTGAGCAGTTTGAGGGAGCAAATGAGGGAAAGGGAGGATATGGATTGAGCATCGAAAATGAGGAAAGACTTAGACAAAATTGCACTGAGATATATTTGGTTAAGGGAACAGGACGTAACGTTTGCGACATATGGATAGGCAAAATACTGAGACTCAATGCGTAGAAAAGGTCTCGTTTAACCTGCAGACTCAAATAGATCAGACGTGAGGGAGGGGTCTAGATGCCTGCGGGAGAGAAGAAAAAGTGGCCTCGCATGGCTCAGATTACAGGCTTGGAAAGGAAATAAAATAATTAATGCTCTCCAGGAAAGAATTTGCCTATTGTGAAGAGAAAGCGATACCTGAAGGTATATTCTGGCAGAATGCAGTGAAACAGAACTTTTAAGAAATGACCATTTACCACCACAATTTCTGAATTCCAACAAAAGTTTGAATGTCTGCTTGAAAGTGCTGGTGCATGAGAGATACACACAAATAGGGAATATTTCTAGGGAGACCCGATAAAAAAAAGGTTAATGTCTATAGAAAAGAGAGGAGAGTTGGGGAGGAGGGTGATTAAGGGAAGGGGACTCAGAAGCAAGCGTTCTAAGCAAGTTTGTATATATGCATATGAAATTATTCATAGAAAATATGCCATATATTGGTATTTATATATATTTTTATATGTGTGTATGTATAAACTAAGTAATTCATAGCAATTAATGTTTACTTTTTGGCGTATTGCGTACTTTGATTGTTAAAATATGGTATGAGTATGTACGGCTATAAGGCCCATGCGACAGTTATACTTATATTTGTGGACTTGTAAGCTACCATAATAAAAGTCAATTATTACTATAACTAATATTTAACCCCTGGATTTATTATGATGGACAGATTGTGCTCTGAAACAAGAAAAACTCGTCCAATTTCTTTACAGATTCCATTTTCACCCAGATCATTACCGAATATTACACACAGCCCAGCAAGACAGATGTGCATTGGATCATCTTGAAGAAACCAGCGGTGCGGGTGTGTTAGATCTTTTTTTTTTTTTTCCTTAGGGTAGTTACTACTGGCTAAGATTTTCACGTTTATTTCGACAATTAGGTCCAACGAACACTGAGTTTGGTTCACTCTAAACTTTAATGAGGAAATGTTTCCGCATACAAAGGCCATTAACGCAGAACTACCGCTTAGGCCAGAGCTCAAATCCCAGTATCCACACAGCATTAATTTATATGACATTATTGCGTTATCCTCCCATCGCTTCAATATACTACGGAACTTAACTAATCCATTATGGTATTAACATTTTAACCGTCCGTAATTTCAGCTGAAATGTGTTTAGCATGCGAAATGTCAACAACAAACTGATAATTTGTTAAATATCAGAAAGGATCTGAAAAGTTTTCGGCATAACAGGTATTAAACGAGCCAGTTTTTAAGTTAGAAATACTTTTATTTACCCACATAATCTCCCTTAAAGTAAATGTGCGTACTCCAGAGATACCTTAATCCAATTATTTCGTTTCTGAAGTTGTTTTGACTGCTAAAAAGTCTTTTACACCTGCAATGCTCTCTTAACCGCTGACCAGCGAGGAGGAGAATGGAAGTCAGAGGGAGCCAAACCTGGGGAGTATGGCGGATGCTCCTAATATTCATATTTGAAATATTTCAATTTTCCCATTTCTAAAACACTTTTAAGACCAGGTGCATTTATCTTGACAAATAAGATTTTTCTTCTGCAAACCGGATCTTTTACCACCAGTTTTTTTTTTCTATTGACTTCGTTTATAAGATTGGAATAGTATACCATTTATTGTTTTACCCTTCTGAGATAATTAAATTTCTTTGGCATTCCAAAAAATCGGATGTCATAAACTTTCTTACAAAAAAAAAGTTTTGTATATAAACATTTTATTAATTAGACTGTAAATTGGGTTGTAAATTGTAATGTTATGTTGTTGGATTTAGATGAAATTAATATATAATGTAAATTTAACTTGAGTATTAGGCGTTAAAGTCTTGCATCTTAAAGAATTTCGCTTCTTTGTCTTCTCTAGCGCTGAACGACGGTTTCCGTCCACTGTTCTGACTAAAGAGTTCAGTTATTGTTAAAATGCTCCAAACATATATTTCATAAAAGTGTTTTTTTTATCTGCTATTAGCAGCGCCGTGTCGAAAAGTATTTTCATGTAATGTTTATGTAAAATAAAGTTTATTTTAGTGAATTCCGAAGCTAGGAATTGGGATTGTACTCATGAAACAATTTTTGAACAATTTCTTCATATCTCCATCAATTCTACTAGGCACCGAAAATGAAAAGGGGGGGGGGGACCGTTATACATCTATAAATACGCAATTAGCGGTCGCAATTTTGATGTTTTCTCAGCGAAATTCGGCATATAATAATGAATTAACAAACGATTCGTCAAGTTCGTTATCCAACAAAATTGAACCATTGGGGGTGGGGATTAACCTAAAGCATAAATTTAAAAATCGCTCTAACGACCGCAATTTTGGTTTTTTCTCAACGAAACTGGTTCATGTAATTAAAATAAATTATTAAAAATAGACATAACAAACTTATTTTACTAATTTTCAGAAACTATTTTCTATTTTTATTTCAATGGCATATACCGAATTAGAGATTAGATTAATATTTCACAGCTGCTATTTTCACGACAGTACTTTTGTTAAATATAAAAAAAAATATGCAACGTTATAAACATAGTTTATATGCTAAGTTAATCCATCCTTTTATTTTCAAACACTAGAAGGAAAATTAAAAGTTAGAACACTTTTAAATTTCGGTTTTCAGGTGTACCGATTTCCGTAATTTTCAGAAACTGTGTTCTTATTTTATTTAAATTGTATACGCATAATTTTATTGTGAAAAATCAAATACTGGTGCCGAATTTCCCTGATTTTCGGAAATTATTTTGCTTATTTTATTTAAATGGTATGTACGGAGCTTCGTTGCGTAAAAACAAACACTAATGCTGCTAGGTCTCTTCTCTCAGGATTGAGGTTCTTTTACATGCCGTAAATCTACGACATGGGACCCACGGCTTTATTTCCCTTCCTAACGTAGTTATACTAAGGATTTTTACGCTCGAAAAAAAATCCATCGATTCTGACCGGGATTGAACCCACGATCTTGGATTTAGGAGACATTCTGGCCTGCTCAGTTACTGTCAGTTCACATGGGGAAAAATATTTATGCAATGAAACAAAGTTATCAAATTTCAAAAAAATATATTTAAAGAGCATCTGTAGCACTTTCTCAGTACTCAGGTATTGATTGTTGTTAAATAGCTGCTGCCTACAGCGTAATGCGGACTGCCTATTCCGAAAAATTATACGGCGTATTGGGACCAAGTCTAAATTACTAGCTGAATGTTTCAGAAATCTCTGGTTTATACGACAGCCCGCTCTCTGGCATTACGGCTATGGGTTTATAAAATATATGCCACGTTTATTAAGTATTAATACGTCATCTAATTTCACAAGTAACTTGTATATTTAGAGGAGTAAAAATTGGCCAATAAGATATCTGAAGACATGTTCGTTTTTTTTTTACTTAAATCGCTTGTGCACGCAAACCTTTGAACATGAAAGTGGCGCTAGACAATGACAAGGGATAAACTTTTGAATGTGCTCACTGTTAAACGCGTTTTGCAACCGGTGACAGCTGGCAGGACAGGCGGTAGAGTAAAAAACAAGTTTCTCTGTCCATCCATACAAAGATAATTATCGTATGCTTAATGCCTTTTACACACACAAAAAAAATCACCAAACCTCGACCTTTTTAAAAATAATCCTTGATAAGAAAATGTAATTTCATAAATAATGAACAGCTGACGGTAATGCGGATTAAATGACGCAATACTAATTGCAGTCTCGAGAAAGAAGCGCTTGTGTTCATTTTGTCCATGTGTACTATGTGTGTAGGTAATAAGAACTAGAACCTGGAGCGTATAGGTACAGGTGCCGCTTTCATCGTGTACCCAACCGGCTTACTTAAGGTTAACAATGGCATGGTATTAGTCGCCACATTTTTTTCCCCCTCCAGAGCCTTTGATGATATAGCAATAGAGATTCTCTGTCTTACCGCAGCAAGCTTCCGTCAATAGTAGTAGGATTTAACAAAAGACAAACTCTACGTGCAGTGATATAATAGTTTCAGCCAATAGTAATCTAGGAGTAACACCTGTTGGAGAATTTAATACAAGAGGGTCTGAGATGGTCTGAGATAAATTCACGAATGTATTATTTATTAGGACTATTTCACGAATAAAACAGAAGTTAAATATAATACTAATAAACTTGGCTTACAAAATTGTAATAATTATACATTTATATTATGTATACTTAACCTTTTCAAGCCATCTTACAATAGACGAATGTCCATTGTCAGTAATGCCAATACAGAAGAGTTATGACTATTTCATGAACAGAACAGTAACAGTAATACATATTTGAAATTGGCGCATAGAATATTAATATCTGTAAAAATATTATACTTATAAATACCGACCTATTCAGAAACCGTGAGACTGAAATAGACGAAATTTGACTATTACAATCGCTACCGTTCGATTTACTAATACCAACTGAGAAATCAAAACAGATATAATACTTCACCATTTTGATCAACGTGTTTATTAAAATGTATGGTTCCTTGGGCAAGTATTTTACATAATTCACAAAATGATATCAGACTGTTAGGCTGAATACGCAGACACAGCTGTTTGAGTGAACACACATTAAATAATTTAAATGTACAATTATTGAAAACACAGAAAAGTGGTCAGTGATGCATGCTCAGGAATTTTAGTGGGGGTATAGAGCTGGGCTACACCGACCAGAAGACAAATGCACTTCGCGCGGTAAAGGGATTTGATAAAACTTTACGATAATTTCACTGTGATATGTCACATAAGTAAAATAGTCAGTGTTATTGTTGGGATATCGAGTTAAGGTCATATAAAAATTAGCCGTCTCTATTGATACCGGCTGGGTACATGATGAGAGTGGCATTAATATATCAGATACTATACCTGTTGAAGATCAAAGGTCATACATTAAGATCGAAACTTTGCGTGGTCAAACCCCCCACAGCAATCCACAGTGCTTTGAGTTGTGACTGGCCCTCACACCCACGCATGTCCAAGAGTGAACGTATTTGTCTAATTTAAATAGTAATTATTATTAAATATTATGTAGCCTGTAGCAACATTTCATGTACCACGAAAATGTATTCATGGTTACCTGGACGATGCCTCTTTGACGACAGGGAAAAGGCTGCCTTTTGTAATCTTTTGTACCCTCTTTTACTGATAATGGCTAGAGCATTATGGGTGTCTCTATTGCGACAAAGCTAAGTGTATGCAGATGTCCGAACAATAGGTCCTTTGTATCTTTAGTTGCTAGAGATCTTCTGAAATTCGTTACAGTTAAAAGGGGAACAGGTGCTGGAGATGACGTTATTACATAGAATGATCATGAGCTCGCCAATGAGGAGTCAAAGAGTAGGTGGATTTAAAGTACGCGCATTTGGGAGCAAAATCGCTCAGCAATAATATTTTAATGTTTTAAAGGTTCAGACGCCATGGGCACTAGAATGTGGACCCTGTGAGTGCTTACAACCACGTGGGGGCCCTTTGAATTTAGTATATCCAATAAATATTCTAATGTATACTATTAGTATATCCAATGTATTCAATTAATCCACAAGAAATTCTCTGACAGATGCGATAGAACAATGTATTACTGTGACTTCATGCAAAAAATGTACAAAAAATACACAAAAACTGACCTCTGCTGCTCGATACTGGGTCATGCATCCTCCCTGACAACGCTTGCCCGCACGCCGGGAATGATGTAATCAATAAGTCGGGCGAATATGCATAGACATTGCTACCTCAACCACCCTACAGTCCGGACATGAGTCTACCAGACTTCGACTTATTCCCAAAGTTGAAAAAGTCCGTACGTGGATATCGTTTTCCTTCTTTGGAAGAGCTTTCTGAACCATTCAACAGATAGACAGAAGTGGTGTTAACTGAAATCAACGCTTATTGAGAAGCAGAGAACCTGTACTGAAAGTCTGTAAAGAGATCAAGAGGTCTGATTGTAACGTGTGCACTATTTATGAAATGAATCTTATATTCTTAGCATGAGATAGTGCCATGCTTATAATCAGAGCCCTGAAGTTCAGGCATTAATTTGGTTAAATTAGACAGGCAAAAAGGCACTTAAAATATTGAAAATACGCCGCAATATAATTAAAATAGGCATTTATTAAAAGTGAAAACATAGAGTAATATTCATGAAAATGGGTATTTAAGATGTTTAATACTTTCTTTAAGTTTTTTCAAGGTATCAACTGTCATAGTCAGCCGCTTGTCAGTAAGGACTTTTTCATTATGGAAAAAACTTTCTATTTCCACTGAAGTGATTGGACCATATTTAAAACAAGCTATTTCAGAAGAGCCCCTACCAGTTACAGATCCTTCACCTTTCAGGAAATGTGGAAATGTTGATCAAGACAAAGTAAAGTAGTTTTGAATAGTCCTGGCGAATGAGCAAAAGATGTGCAGTGGTTTCTGGCCGAGTTCATTTTGTGTTTATGCGTTTATAGAAGAATCAGGTCAGCGTCTCTCTTACTTTCGTACTGAAAACATTGTAGGGACTATTTGTTGAACAGCTATATCGTTCTCGTCTTTCTCGCTTGCAATTGTTTGTTATATTTATCCAGCTTAGTAGTCACTCCCACCACAAATTTCATAGAATCGTCTCGCGCAGATCGTTACAAGGTCATTCGCCAGGAATATTCAGAACTACAGTACTTCCCCCATTCTCTCTATTCCCTGGTATTAGTGCGTTCATTTCACTAACGAAGTTTCTACTATTTAAAAAACTTAAGTGAATGGGTTGAGGAGAAAGTTTTTGACTACTTGAAAAGAAATAAATGTATAACAAGATTTTCAATAGATATTTTTTGTGAGGCGAACATGGCATTTAATTTTTATAACTTTTTTCACTTCGATATATTGGAATTCTTTATGTACTTTTAAAATGGATAAATAATCACAGAAAAAAAAATCCACAACGATCCAAAACAGGCAAAATGGGGGGGGGGGGGTTTGAATGCTAAAATAGGCAACAGAAGCCAAAAAAGGTACAATAAAAGTGGCCTTACCGATTTAAAATGTACGGAACATGTTCATTTCTATATATAAGTTTACCTACCCAGGCAGAAAAGGTTTTTTGCCTAACTTCCGGGCTCTGCTTATAATCAAAACACTAAGTTCATTATATTTTGTTATATAATTCAACCGTACTGTGACTTACATAACATGTGCGCTTGTTTGCTTGCTATGATGAAATCTCTCAAAAAAACATCACAGTTTGAAAATTATTTTGGGGAAAGGTTGCCAGAGTTGTATCATGCTGCCATGGTTCGGACGAGCAGTCACAAACAAGAAATTGGCCCTAAATCACATCTCCCATGCCAAGTGACATCACACTCCACAGAGAAATGAGATCATAAATCAGAGCTGAGAGATTCAAAACCATGATGACGTCAAGGGCAAAGAAAACAAGTGTACCTATTTTCACACTACGTTGCGGTTTTCATCCACACGATGTCTCGAACCATTAACCACTTTTAATCAAAATGAGCGTTGACTTGCGCAAGGAGAAAATTGTTGCCCCCAAACTTCGTTTTCCCCTCTTCAGCTCATTAATCAAACAGAAATGTTTGACATCCGCTCCAATCAAACTCGAGCAGCTATAGAAAACTTCAGCCTGCGGTGTTTATTCGGGTAAAAATTACGTTCCGTTAATGCAGTTCGACTGTGCTCGCAAATCCATTGGTGTGGACGTAAAAGCACTTAATAAACTGCTTTGGATTGACAGAGCACACTCGTTTATTTCCCTTGCAAGACGTTGGTATATTCTAACACTAAAGCTTTTCAGTTGCTACGGAAATGATTGCTTTATGAGAAAGCAATAAGAAAGAAATATATTTCAAATATTCTCTGACAAGAAAAAATAAACAAATAATTTCAAGATTACGTTCCACAACTTTCTGTCCCATTCACGCCAAAATTGATGTGAACAGAAGCAAAATTACCTAACGCCATAACTACCGGTTTTTTTTATTTGTTTATTTATGGACGCTCATTAACATCTCAGGTCAACAGCGTTCCATTCAACTCCGGAAGTGAAACGACCGACAAATTTTGCTCAGAGGCCTCTCTTTCAGGCTTGAGGTTCTTTATTGTGTCGTAAATGTACGACACGGGACCCACGGCTTTACTTCCCTTCCGAAGGAAGCCATACTTACGATTTTTACGCCCCGAAAAAATCCATCGGTCCTGGCCGGGTTCGAACCCGCAATCTTGGGTTTAGGAGGCACGTATGGTAACCGCTACACCACCACGACCTACACCCCCGGATTTAGGTAACCATTTCCGCTCACGAGGTGTTTTACCTCAAGGCTACTCTAGGCAAGGAAAGCGAACGCATGGACTAGATTAGAAAAACCAACCTACTCGTACTATGGTTGGAACGATCAAATGTAGGCAACAGAGAACGAATGTAGGGAAAATTTCCTTCGAAAATAAAACTACCAATGGCAGAAATGGTTGCAGTTGTCTCTGAGGGTTTTATGGCTATCTTAAATGTATATGTGTGATAAGATGCATTTATATATAAATGTAGTTAATATTCTAATTTAAGTTTTGCTTGCATTTGCTTGAGATGCTGCTTAACTTCTTACTGGATTGACTTTGGCTATCTTCGCTTATCTTGTAAATATAAATGGTTATCGAGAAATCGCTCCGCAAAGATTTCACTAGGGAAGCGAAGGGTGGCAGCATTGGCAGTGTGCCGAGCTATAAGATATTGTGTTCATTTAACCACCAAGGCAAGCACGCTCCAAAATCCAAACATTAATAATGGCAGCTCACTCCTGTTTTGTGCATATCACCCGAGTGCTGAGGAACTTGTCGATGACCCGTTCGTTTATCAGCCTAATTTCATATATCACTGTAGTCTTGCTCAGGTTCACTTTCAGTGATAAGGTATTTATATATTATTAGTAGATTTCTTTCTGTGCTAATTAAAGTTTCAGAGCAAAAGACCTCTATAATATATAGAAAAATAAGTATGACAATTCTAGTGAGGACAAAAGGAATTCCAATATAAGCAAATATAATATGTATGATTGATATTTATGTGGTTTACTCAAATAAAAGTGAGTCCTTTTTCTGTGATAATTTATTGATTGACTGCATTAATCTTTGCAGAGATATTAGCGTAACTCAAACTGACTTCCTAGACGTATAACAGGAATATTTACATTCATATTTCAGCATAACAACAGGTTATTGAGCGGTACTTTTCGTACACGCACTGCTTAACACAGGCTCCGTACCAGCAGATTAACTACGGACCGCCGAACAACAGAATAAAAAATGTTCTAACGCTCTTAAAGAAAAACATGCACTTCAATGCACATAAAACGAGTCCATGTGGTATAAAACTGAATGTTATACAAATTTTAAAAGTTACTTTTGGCCTAGAAATGCTGAAAGTTTCGGTATAAACACGTTAAATGGTAACGTTTCAAAATGCAGTTTTTTTTCATGAGAAAATGCATTTCTTTATTTCTTTATTTTTTCCTAAAACCCCATTTTAATAATGTTACATCCTATACCTGCTACAGAAAAACGTTTGATATAACGCATCGCCGGGGACCTTATCAGCCCTAAAATATCAATATTTCATTTACATTGCGCTTCAGGTAGGGGGGGGGGGCGATGTGTTTCGTGCTGAGGGTATCACCCGTTGTGTATTTCTGCTCCCCATTATCTGTCACGTAAACATGTTAATGTCTTTGTGTAGTTCCAAGCTACGCAGTTAGAGAGCCAAGCTCAAAAACCACATTAAAATGCTTCATTTAAACGGATAAGTAATTTGCATTTCTCATCGATTAGGATATGTTTCTATTAAGGTAATAACATGTCTTTCTGTTAATTGATATAATTTGCCTTTAGAAGGCATCCACTTGCTGTATATGACAGTAGCCAAATTGAGTCAATTCATTGAACTATGTTGTAAACGCTTTAGCCCATATTTGTCGTCCTTTCTAATATTTCTTACGTTTCTCAGTATACTTTCTTAATTCATTCTTATTCCTAGCTTATTCATTTACTTATTTACTTATTACTCTTCGCAATATTTCAAAGAAGGAAAAATATAAAAAATATATAAGTTTAAAAACATTATTAACTATTCAGTTACACAAAAAAAAAATACAAAAGAAATAAAACGTGACACAATCGTGTGTACTGTTTAATAGTTCGCATACAGTATAAGTACGGAGGGGGGGGGTCACTAGATAATTATTGAGACAACAAATAATGAATACTCATAGATACGTTTTGTTTTGCCCAGTTTCTCAAAGGGTGCCCCTCTGGCACTGTATACAGCGTTCCATCATCTGGAATCACTTCTGGAAACATCCACGCCACTCATTTTCTGGCACTGCAGATAACTCTTCCTCGTATGCTGTAACCGCTTCTTCGGGGCTTGAAAAATGTTGACCTTGAACGGTTCTTCACAGTAGGGAACAAGAAGAAATTGCATGGTACCAGATTATGACTACATGATGGATGAGTCCATTAGTCCTTGCAGAGACTCCCTTGTTATGAGGTTAGGTCCATAAGTTCTCGGCCTAACCATTTTCTAGCTATGATAAAGACAAAAACTATATTTCACTTTTCAGTATAGTTAACCTTTATTGCAATGCAGTTCTCAAATCTTGAATTAACATTTCAATCCCTCCCAAAAATAGTCAGAAGTCTTGTCTGCAAAATGATCATAAACAGCATACATCACTTCTCCGTCACACTTAAATTTCCTTCCTCCAAGGTCTTCCTGAGTTTTGAGAAGAGGAAATTGTTACCGGGAGCCAGATCTGGACTGTAAGGTGGATGATCGATCTCCTTGAAGTCACATTTCTTCACAGCTTCCTTTACAACAAGAGCTGTGTGCACAGGCGCGTTGTCATGAAGAAGGCGCACATCACCACTCAGCTTTCCTCGACTTTTCTCTTTGATAGAAGAACGTAGTCTGTGTAGTAGGCCAGCATAGTACTTCCCATTTGCTGTGTTGTTCTTCTCATTGAAGGCAATGAAGAGTATTCCTTTACAGTCCCAAAAGATTGTAGCCATGACCTTCTTGGTTGACTGAGTGACCTTGACCTTTAGAGGCGGTGCTTCGCCAGTTTACGCCACTCCATTGATACTCTTTTGGAAAAGGGATCATAGTACAGGACCATAGTTTCATCTCCTATAACAATGGTTTGCAGAACTTCTCTCTCGTTGCCACGGCAGAGCTCCAAAAATGCCTGACAACAGATGACTCGTTGGACTGACGAAAGAAGTGTGGGCACCCATCTTACACTACCCTTATTCATGTTTAAATGTTTATGAATAATTCGAAGGAATGATTTTGTAGAACGGCCCATTCCTGCTGTTATTTCGGTAACTTTAAACCGCCAGTCTTCCATAATTTCTCCTTCCACAAGAGCGATGTTTTTAGGAGTGAGCACCTCCTAGGGCCGACCTACACGCTCTTCGTCTTCAATGCTTTCTCGACCCATTGGAAAAAGTTTGGCCCATTCTTTTACGGTAGAATAAGAGGGGGTGCTTCCCCATATACACCGCCCAATCGCTGTTTAATTTCATTTGAAGTAAGTCATTCTTTTGTGAAGAACATAATAACAGCTCGAAACTCCATTTTCAACATGTCACAATCTTCTACATTTAGCCTTCTTTATGCAAATATACTGAACAATTGAACGGAGTGGAGCGGAAATTACAGCTTCAATTATTTACTTAACAGATAAGATATGACATCAGATAAGGCTTTTGTGAAGTCGATAAGCCTTATCGCCGAGGCCGAAAACTTATGGACCTACCCTCACACATTAACGGTGTGAGCTGATGCATTGTCTTGGTACAACAAAATACCCCTTAACCCTGCCTATGGACACCGTTCTTGTATTTTCTGAAACACTTTCGGAAGGCCAACTTCTCTGTACTATTTGCATTAGTTCTCTGACTTTCGAGCACAATGGATGTCACGCGACCGTTTGTGGAGAAGAAAGGGGTAGCAATTTTCTTTCCCACACTCCTTGGCCTCTTAACTTTGACGGGTGGCTGATCATCAGGGAAAAACCAAATGGAGGACTGGTGTTTCGTTTCTAGATCATATTGATATACGCATGTTTGGCGAGACTTTCCACACATTTTCTTGGCACCATTCCACCCTGTGGGGATTCCCTGCTTCTGACAAATTATGGCGCACCTAATTGAAGAATTTTTTTTTAAACGAAGATGCTCATGAACGATTGAAACATTGGCGAACTAATCGCTAATACCAGCTCAATGTCCTTGTAGGTTAGTCTTGGATCTTCCCTGATCATTGTTTCTACAGAGGTGATGTCATCAGTCACTAATGTTGTTGGTCTGCCAATCTTCTCTTCATCTTTAAGAGATTGCCGCCCTCTCTTTAATTCTCCAAAACAGCGGAACACAGTGGTATATGAAAGCAGAAAAGTCCCCGAAAGCCCACCTCAAACGCTCAAGTGGCTGCGTTTCATTTAAACCACATTTGAAATCTTACAAGTTCACCGAACGAAAATGCTCTCTCTGAATCTTCATGGCACTTACAAGAACGTTCACACTTTCCAGACTTTGAACATAAAAGTAGGAAAATGGTTAACACAACAGAGCTCTGCCTGCTAACATGGCAAAACCAGTGACTCAACAATTTCGAACCAGCAACTTTCCCTAGGGATGGCCAATATTTCGTGTTTCAATACGTTAGTGACCTCGTATATATAGGGACTACTTGATGTTGTTGCTCCAAATTTCCTCCATGTTGGGTTTACTTCTCAATGGATGTATCTGATGTCGCTGCTATCGCTGCAGCTAACATCTTATATTATATGATTGGCTGCTAAACTTGAAAATTACAGATCTATTAATTAAAAAGTTAACTGTACTGAAAATGTACTTTTATTTTCATAATATACGTGATATAACAGGGTTTCTCACTAAGATAAAAGGCAATTATGTAGAGCGCGACATTAATTAAGGCAATTAATTAAATCAAGTGGGTAAATGGTGATTTTTAACTGAGGTTTTAAGTTTCGCTTGCTTATTGGGGTTTATGAATGACAATCAAATGTTTTTTTCATTTTATTATTATTATTATTATTATTATTATTATTATTATTATTAATTTATCTATTCTTTTTAAATCCCTTTTTTGTTTTGCTGAGAAGGTATAACGCTTCTGAATTTCACTGGGATACAAAAAGGTTAGATTAAGGAACATAGCTAGTTTTATAATCCCTGTAAACCTTATATTGTGTTTACTCCACTTTACGGCAGTTTTGTCATATGATACCGATAATTGAAGTGAAAGATGGAGAAGATATAAAGATACAAGATAGAAGATATAAGAGATGAGTGGTGTTCTGCAAAATTACTAAACAAATTAAATAAGTATCCAAAAGCAAACTTCACTGCACAAATAACATCTCGGATTGTTAATTTTTCTGTATTCCTGTTACCATGTACGAACAACCTAACATAACATGAAATAGTAATAACAAAGAAAGGATGACCTGATTTAGTATTAGAGTTTCAGTCTCACTGTTAATTATTGTTATGTTGTCTTTATTGAACAGCCCTCGTACATATGTAAGTTAATATAAATTAACGCCTTTTAAAACGCATACGTATATGGTGAAAGTAAAGACAGAACTGGCATTTAATGTGCAGAATTTTGAATATAAAACGGAAAAAGAACACCAATAGCTGCATATTTGAAAATTAAAACGGACTAACAATATCTTAAACTGAGTGACACTTTGTCAAATTATAAAGGTGTTTAAAAATGATGGTAAAAATTTATCGGTGGAAAGCTAAAGCTAAAAGAAGTAAGTTGCAATAAGCATGGGTCTCCAAATTAAACATTTACGGGATAATATTATTTATTTATTTATTTTTTGTTGGGACGCCACTGAACCGAGCTCCTGGATACTATAAACCAGCAACATTCATGCCTCATATGCATTCCGCACTCTCCCACACCCTTCCTCTCACTGCTTAAGCCTTAGTAATAAACATAAACCAACCAAATGATCTATAGTTGCCATTAATATTGCAAATAAAGGTTATGTGCCTATTGTGAATTTATGCAAAGATGGAAAGGAAACACAGCAACATAAAATACGCCGATATGCAAGAGTGGTTAGATGGATAAAGACCTGTACCGTAGCCTGCCAGATCACCCGATTTAAATCCTTTGGATTTTAGTGTATGGGGTTATGCAAAAAGTCTAATAATATAACGGACATCACCAACCAAAACAATTGCAGTTTCTGGTTGTAGATGCCTATCAACAAATGAAGAAGGGGTGAATTTTTTCCTAAGTATGGCTTCCTTCCGAAGAGAAGTAAAGCCGTGGGTACCATGTCGTACATTTACGGCACGAAAAAGAACCTCAAGCCCGAAAGAAGAGGCCTCTGAGTAAAATTTCACGCCCGGAATTGAATGGAACGCTGATGACTTGAGATGTTAAGAGTGCGTCCATAAAAAACAAAAATCCAGGATTGCCCCTGTGCATTCGCAGGTCTTTGCGGGGAAGTCTACAGAGTTACATTCAAGACAGTCATTATTCTGAACACCCGTTGTCTTCACTTGATGTTAATTAGTACAGTAAATTATCACAAACTTCACTGTTGTTCAAACAAGTGTCCTTTGTATGTTCAAACACATTTCTGCATGGCTGAAGTCAAAATTATGAATTTTACTGTCTCTTTATTGATAAATGAAATAAAATTGTCACAACTTTTGTTGAAATTGGCCATCACATAGTCAATATACATGCGCTTCAGTGGCGGCTCCAGCCAACAAAATAAATTTCATTATCTCGTAAACGTTTAATTTTAGGATCGATGTTTACTGGAACCTTTTTTGCTTCTTTTAGCTTGTATTTCTCGCCGGTAAAATTTACAACAATTTTTAAACATCCTGTATCATAGATAATGAACAAATCGTGCCAAACAGAGTTTAAATCAGTCCAGCGCATCATAAAAAATGAAAAATGGAAACTGACACTGTTCACTTTGAAAAGTTTATTCACATTTACATAATTCAGTAACTTTAATTTTTGGTTTTGTTTTTGCCATATGTTTAGTCTCGCTCTGCCTGTAACTGTTACTGTCAATAAGCTCTTCAAACATTCTATTTTTCAATTTAATCCTAATGTAGTATTTGTTTTTTTTTTCCTTGTTATACAAACCGTATAGCTTAATTTAATTTGTGTTTTGTATGCGGCAATTACGTCATTATGTCTGATCACTGGCTGTTCATTTAGTTTAGCCACGACTGGAATGTGATGACAGGAAGACCAACGAATGTAGTTAGTGAAATTAAATTGAACTCCGGTATAGACAGAGAGAGGTCCTCTTGCGACAACGTGAGCCGGGCAGAAATGAACCGAAATCATCTCCAAGTAAGGTTTCAAAGAGTTTGCAATCAAACATGGCCACTAAACTGTAGTGAGGAAACAGATGAATGTGGTGATGTGAGGCAGAACACTCCGGAACAAGTCAAGTGCTTAACCGCTGTCAGATGGGAAAACACTGCACGATTTCGGAAACATTTCCCTAAACGTTACTTTCTATCCTAATACAATGGTAGATCAAATATAAAACGGATTTTTAAAAATGTATTGAATCAATAAATCAGAGCACGTCAACAAAGACTAGAAGTCTTTTTTGTTATTTTTTTTAATTACACACAGCACAGAAACATTGTTGAAACAATGTTGCATGATGAAAACGGATCAGCCCTGATTGGTGGAGAAAAACAGAAGTTCGCTCGCGCATGCGCCTGTACACAGGAGACGAGCAATATACTGCGTTGAAGTTTTGCTTTCATTTGCAGAAATCCGGCGTGGATGCTTACAGATTGTTGCAGCAGGCATATGGTGATGATGTTGCGCCACAATCCACAGCACTTCGATGGTTCAAGCAATTTAAGGAAAACCGTGTTTCAACAACAAAGCAAGGCGGCCCAGATGCTCCAGCAACGGCATTAAACGAAATCATAATTAACACAGCTAGCGTCGTTGTTCGCCAAGACCGGCGAATAACAATTGACAGACTTGCAGACATTTTACACATTTCCCATAGCAGTACGTTTTCGATTCTGCATGATCACACGTTTGTGCAAGGTGGTTCCAAGATCACTGACTCCTGAACAGAAGACGGTGCGAGTGGAAGTGTGTAAGGATCTTTGGAGTGTGTACCCCATCCACAAACTTAGCCCCCTGTGACTTTTATCTCTTTCACTGTCTGAAAAAGGAGCTAAGTGGGAGCGTTTTGGTACCTCCGGGGTCATCATGAAAAAGGTTGAGGCGGTTTTAAAGAGGATATCAAAAGATGGTTTCCAGCACGTGTTCCAACGTTGGGCGAAGTGCATTCAACTCAGCTGAGAATACTTTGGAAAACGCCACACCAATCTGGACCGAGCCTGTGTATTTTATTAATTCGATTCTTGAAGAAAGTATATTTGCAGTCCTTCATCTCTGCGCCATACTCGAAATCGCTCCTCCCAGCGATGCGGTTCAACAAATGATAGTCGCAGGACGATAAATGTGCACCCTAAAGAGAACATTCTAGTGATTTCCAGTGAATCTCTTCCAGGTTTATTGGGTATTCATTTTTGTTTAATTACAAAGTACACTAGACAGGGTGAAGGTTGGTATGGTCTTTATCGAAGTAGTCCCCATTGAGTTGTATACACTTGGCCCAATGTATTTGTCAATTCTGGAAGACGTGTTGAAAAGCTCGTTTTTGAGTCGAGGGAACAGAAAAAAGTCACACGGAGCTATATCCGGGCTGTATGGATAGTGCGAAACATGCTTTGTCTTCTCTCCAACATGAGAGCGTGCATTTTCATTGTGAAGGCGGCAACCGTAAGGAAGCAGCTCAGGAAGTTTTCGTCAGCTGTGTTCGGCCAGGGTGCTCAAAAAAATCTTGCAATACTCCCCATTGACCGTTGGTTGCCGTGGGACCCCATGTTTACAAAAGAACCTCAAGCCTGACATAATTTACCGGCCATTTCATCCCTAAATTGAATGGGTCGCTGATGATCCGAGATGTTAAAGGACGTGCGTAAATCAACCAAATCAACAATCAACTCCTCCTACCTAGTATTTGAGCAGCTAAGTCGCTTCGTGTATTTCCGTGTTGCGTCACTAATCGGTGACCTCTACATTTGATTTCGTTACTCATGTGCATTGTGCAGTTCTGTTCTGATTATTTATCTACTATATGATACTTTCTGAAATCAGTAATAAGTCTGGATTGGAGCATACATTGATAAACTCTACTTACAATGCATACATATTTCATGAACTTTTAGATTTTTATAAGATTCCACTATGTGATTCCCATTATAATGAAACGAATTCCTATTATAAAGTATCATAGATAGCTAGTAAGGAACAAAATAGTTTAAAAGCTAAGAATCCGAGTGGCAGTGACCAAATGATACTAGATCGTATACTTTATTTTCTACGATAAAGAATATAGCTGACAAATTAACCACTCCGTATATAAGTTTGTTTTACAATTGCCTGACATACCACTAATCTGCATTGTGTTTTTCTTTCCTTGGTTACAATGTTCATCTTTCTAGTTCTTTCTAGTAAAAGTATCTGTCGCTAATTGGTTAGAACCAGAGGCGGCTCGTCAATAAAAGCCAGATGCACCCCCCCCCCAAGAAAACGTCATAATTATTTACCATTTTCTCTTCTACTGTTCAACTTTTTAAACAAAAATGCATGTAAACAGCGATGTATAGCCGATTAGTTCTTAATTGTATCTTATGCAATATGCGCTTTCCTCTCTACTGTAGTAGCGGTAGCATGCGGATTCTCCGTTATCGAGGGATGCTCATGGACAGCCCGGTTAATTTTACGCTTTAAACTTATACCTTCATGAGTCAGAAAATATTCACAAGGATTTGTCTTCGTGCAAGATGGGTTAGTTCCCTTCCTGCTTATTTCTGCATTCTCTGGGGCCAGCAAGAAAAGGACCCATGGCAGCGCTCGGTATTCTCTCTTTTCTTAGGAACCAGATGTTGATGGGTTACCGACACCAGGGTTAACTGACTAGGATTTGTTTTCGCACTTTTTTTTTTTTTTTTTTGTAAAAATGGTTGCTTGTCAGTGGAAAGTTGACTTTCGCGGTGTTAACTGTAACTATTGTGTGGCAATTAATAAAATGCATGTTTTATTACAGATTCCTTTGTTGCTTCTAAGTTTAACTGTTAAGTTGGAAGTGAAACAATTTGGATCTCATCAACCGAAAGCTATAGAAAGATAGCACAAAATTAAGGTTTAATGGAAATGAATGGGCAAATTTTTTATTTCTGTACAGGCCGACGAAACGACAGACATCAAGATTCATAAAAGTCATTGCTATTTCTGAATTGACTGCAGAAAGCTTAAGGCGTACTGTAACAGCTGATTTAGAAGAGTTCCACACAAACCAGAAGTTCAAAGCACAAACGTACGATGGCGCTGCAGTTATTAATGTCGGAAAGGGGGGGGGGAGTATCAGTCTTGATGAAAGAGAACTTACCCCACGGTATTTGTGTGTCATGCAGTTATGCCCCTGGACCACCAACAGGGGCCACGAGCCACCACAGGTTAGAGCATGTAGCGGTGTTTACTGTTCAATCGTTGGATTCGCTAGGTAGATAGACAAATATGTCTCTTGCTTTTAAGCTTAGTGATGCATTATGTTTCTCCCTTGCCAGAAGATTTCTGTTTTATCGTTAAACAGTTTGAAGTATGCACATAAATCATCTTGCGTTTGTCAGTCAGCATTTTAGACACCCAACATGCACTCAGCTTCTTGCGATACTCCATAATAATGTTAGGGTAGGTTTGCGACCTCGCCGATAAGAAGTATCGCCCTCCAAAACCCTTATCTGGTGCCATGCCTTATCTGTGAAGTAAATAATTACAACTATAACTTCTGCTCCTCTATATTCAGCTGTTCAGATATAGTTGCACAAAGAAGGCTGTATGTGGAAAATTGTGACATGTTCAAAATGGATATCGAGCTGTTATTAAGTATCTCACAAAAGAAGGACTTACTCCAAATAAAATTAAAGAGCGATTGGACGGTGTGTATTGGGGAAGCACCCCCTCATATTCTACCGTAAAAGAATGAGCCAAACTTTTTCGAATAAGTTGAAAAAGCATTGAAGACGAAGAACGTGCACGTCGGCCCTTGGAGGCGCTCACACTGTAAACATCGCTCTTGTGGAAGGAGAAATTATGGAAAACCGGCAGCTCAAAGTTACACAAATAGCAGCAAGGTTGGATTTTTCTAAAACAACAGTCCTTCGAATTATTCATGAATATTTAAACATGAATAAGGTTAGTGCAGGATGGGTGCTTAGACTTCTTTCCTCAGTGCAAAAGCAGCAGCGAGTCATCTGTTGTCAGGCATTTTGGAGCTCTGCCATGGCAACGAGAGAGAAGTTCTGCAAAACATTGTTATAGGAGATGAAACTACGGTCCCATACTATGATTTCTTGTCCAAAAGAGAATCAATGGTGGCGTAAACCAGGCGAAGCACCGCTCTAAAGGCCAAGGTAACTCAATCAACCAAGAAGATCATGGCCACAATCTTTTGGGACTATGAAGGAATACTCTTCATTGATTTTAAGGTTTTTTTTTTTTTTTAATTTGGTTTCTTTACGGACGATTTTTAACATCTCAGGTCGTCAGGGTCCCATTCAATTCAGGGCGTGAAACGGCCGATAAATTTTGCTCAGAGGCCTCTTCTTTGAGGTTTAAGGTTCTTTTCTTGCCGTAAATGTACGACACGGGACCCACGGCTTTACTTCCCTTCCGAAGGAAGCCATACATAGGTTTTTTACTCCCGAAAAAATCCATCGATTCTGGCCGGGTTTGAACCCGCGATCTTGGGTTTAGAAGGCAAGTATGGTAACCACTATACCACCGACTGTTGACTTCAAGGAGAGGATCACCACAGTAAATGGGCAGTACTATGCTGGCCCACTGCACAGACTACGTGTATCCATCAAAGAGAAGAAAGCTGAGTGGCGGTATGCGCCTTCTTCGCGACAACGCGCCTGTGCACACAGCACTTGTTGCAAAGAAAGCTGTGAAGAAATGTGACTTCAAGGAGATCGACCATCAACCCTACAGTCTAGATCTGGCTCCGAGTGACTATTTCCTCTTCTCAGAACTTAAGAAGCACGTTCGAGGAAGGAAAGTTAAGTGTGACGAAGAAGTTATGGATGCTGTTTATGCCCATTTTGCAGACAAGACTTCTGACTCTTTTGGGGGCAGGGATTGAAATGTTAATTCAAAGATGTGAGAATTGCAATAAAGGGTAACTATGGTGAAAAGCGAAATATAGTCTTTGTCATAGAAAAGGATTAGGCCGGAAACTTATGGACTTACCTTTTTAAGTGAAGATCAAATGCTGCCATGCAATTCCTTGACCCCATCTTCTATAGAGCAGTGACTATAGTGCCTGAATATATTTTCCCTACTTTGGATTTACAAACCTCTGAAATACTGTCAATGTGCTGTTACTTTTTCAAACGCCTCGCAGCACTTACTGGTACATTTTCTGTTTGTGTGCGCATCAGTTTCTCTGTTAACCATGTGCGGTTAATCGATCAATGACCCGTGTAACGCTATGGGTTTATATACTGGAATCTGATGCCAGTTAATGCACATTACAACAAAGGAAGAGAGTTCAACGTTATATGTAGGAAGCTGATCTAAACGCGAGCACGGAGGGGTGTTCCAGCAAGGCTGCTTGCAATATGCAATTCTCTAAATCTCTGTTTGTTTATTGAGTAGAACAATATATTAACAATTATTTTCGTTAGTTAATTTACCCACCTAAGCTAAGTAAACAGATGGTGAAATCTATCTAACTCTGTATGCACTTAAGAGCATCCTTAAATAAAGTAAACTTAACCTATCTTGGAAAACACTTGCAACACAATTTGTGGTCTTGTGTTTATGTGACACTGTAATGGGATGGAGTTCGACGTGTATGCGCTGGGTACTCACAGCAGCCACAAGGAACACAAATGTTATTTACCAATGGTTGCCATTAATTCGAGGGGGGCCTTAGTCAGGCATAATATTATCCTGAACAGTCCTTGATGTAATCTCCAAAACAAAAACATAGTTGTTTTTCTTTTGTCTTTTAACAAAATGAGCTTGAGTTGTTCTTTCTATACGAAATAGATTTACAACTAAATTAATTTAAAATGACATACATGATTACTAAGTACAGAACCCTATTGCTCAAAAGTATGGTCTAATACATTACCTGTGTATTATTACAAGTCCTTCACCACGAAAGAAGTAGAACACTTGTAAAGTATTAGTAAAAAGTTACAAGTGAGATCATATAAAAACAAGATGCAGGAGGACCGCTACGGTTGGCCGAGGTCATTAAGACGTGGACTAGTGAGCGGGAAGTCTGGGGTTCGAATCCCAACCAGGACCGTCCTCCCTGACTGGGTGTTTTTCTTCAGTCCTCATAACTGGCAAATGCCGGGAAGGTACCCTAAACTTAGGCCTGGAACGTTTCCTTCCTTAAAAAACATCCTTTTCCAATTTATCATCTCATTTCATGTATCATCAGTGTCCACCGCCTGTGGTGCCTCAGTAGTAAAAACGGGCGTTAAACACCACTCGAGTAACAGCTGTTTGCCATACGTCGTCATTCCTTGAATTGAGTTATGTCCACTCCTTGGGGAGTTTTAATATATAGAGCGATCATTGTCATTCCTGCTAAATGGATCTTGTATTTTTTCTGGTATATAATGATAATTTAAATGATTTATTATGTACTTATCGACATTCAAGCGAAACTTGAAGCAACACTTTGAGACGACGGTGCCATGCGGGTACAGGAGCATCAATTTTAGCCATCGAGAGATGGTAGAATAATAGTGCGTCGGCCATTTATTTTATTGTTCCATTTGATCAGTTATATTTATTTATTTATTTATATTGGTTAACTAACACCTTCTGGGAATTTAGGATCAAAAGAGAAGGTAAAGAAATTATTTTTGTGACTTGTAGCAAGAATCTTAAAAATACATGAACTAAGATGTTGATCTGAAATATGTAATTGAAACAGAAAACTCCAATATCTGTCATAAGGCGTATTTTATTTGCACTTAACCTATCTTTATCATTATACACAAATGCTTATTTATTCTCTCTTTATACATGTTCCTATTCATCATTATTATCACTTTCGCTAATATTTACCACAGTTAGGTCAATTGGCTCCCAAAATCATTAAAAAGATAATAAATGTTGTGCTAATATTTGAAGTTACCAATGTTACTACACTTGTAGAGAAATTTATTCAAATTACTAGTGCCCGTCTAATACTAATACTTGCGACATGATTAATTAGCAGCGGAAATTAATCAGTTATATCAAGAGGGAATTAGTTGATGTAATGCAGGTTTTTGGAGATGTGTTGATTGAGCAGACCGATTTCAGATGCGCTAGCCCTTTGTCTGTCTCCGGTTGTTGCTTCCATTGTTTCCCGCTGATGAGTCTTGAATTTCCGCAGATACTTCAGATATGCTGATATCCAGCTACTGTCGGAGGTGGCGTTCTTCTCAGGGTTGAATGTCCAGCTTTCCTGGATTTAATCGACAGGGGAGGAAAGGACGATGGATGGAACGTTGTCAAATAATAATGTTAGCTACACTGTTTACAGCGTTTATTTTACAGTCCACTTGTAATTTAGGACACACCTGGAACCACTGGCAAGGAGTTGAAACAACTTGTTCGTCCACTGTTCATTACTTTTCCGCGACTTTCTGCGTTCATTCTCGGTCGTAATTTCTAACTAGATAACTTTCATTCGATGTAAGTCACACACTAAGATTATTGCTGCCATCGAGACCTAACACTGTCTCACTGATTACTGTCGAATGCTTCTACCAAAAATGTTTCGACCAAACTGCTTCGACAAAACTGAACCGAAATGCTTCCAGATTGGGCATTTTATGTTTTCTTTCCGCGTCACTACGCGAGAATTCAAATTTTAGAATATTCTAGATGCGTCCTAAATCCCACTCTCTGGTTTGCTTGACATTTGGTTGCTAGAAGATTCTCGAAGCAGGAATCGAAAATTCGCCTCCCGAATGACTGAAATTCTCCTTTCCCCCTACGTTTCTAATATGTTACATTTGAGGTTTCTCTTTTTTTTAACGGTCGTTTTCTCAAGAGTTTTTTTTTTTTTTTTTTTTGATTGATTTATTTACGGACGCTCTTTAACAGCTCAGGTCATCAGCGTCCCATTCAACTCAGGGCGTGAAACGGCCGACAAATTTTGCTCAGAGGCCTCTCTTTCAGGCTTGAGGTTCTTTTTCGTGCCACAAATGTACGACACGGGACCCACGGTTTTACTTCCCTTCCGAAGGAAGCCATACTTGGGATTTTTACGCCCCGAAAAAATCCATCAGTCCTGGCCGGGTTCGAACCCGCGATCTTGGGTGTAGGAGGCAAGTATAGTAACCACTACACCACCAGGACCGATTTTCTCAAGGGTGACATTGTTTCCTTCAAGGACTTTTTAACAAAGGCTATAATAGAAAGGGTCCTGTGCTTTACAAAAGTCGATCTTGCGAATGGCTCCAGACAGTCGCGACAGCTTTGTCACATACACACATAATCCTTAATGCATATAGCATATCTTTGAACCTTGTTATATTATATACATTACTCACATTAATAAACAATTAAATCGTAATACCTTATAATTACAGTTTACTGTTTCTTTAGGAGTCGAATCTGGACCTCCCGCTACATACTTCTGTGGAACAGAACAACGAAAAATCACTTGTACAATTGTAAGTATGGAGTTATAAAGTATAAGCGTTGCATAAAAATTTGTGGAATAAAATTTTACTAGTACATACAAATTATAAATCCGTACACTTGTAATGTATTAGACAACGCTTTCGTGGAACAGAGCCCAGGAAACAACGGTATGATGAAATTCCTGTGCTCCTAAAATGAGATCGTTGGAGAACTTGTAACAAATTACCTAGGGGGCAGATCTCAGTACCTACTGTTCATCAACGCATCACATACCACAATATGGATGGCCACCAGCAAAAGAAGAAAAAATGGATTCACACAATTCCATTTGCTGCCCAGCTGTCACGTACCCTTTTCAAGTTTACAAACAGCTCCAACACCTTGTACTACACTGACACTATAGCGCATTGTGATGTCATTCCTGATGTCATTAAAAATACATCATCAAATGTTCTACGTGAACACCGTTTTCTGTTTCGTCCCTTCTCTATTTCAGTTAGCGTTTTTTTTTTTCTGTGGCACGATTTATTTTTAAACAGCTCATATATATTTGTTGCGAAAGATGAAGATCCAATTCTTAAAAGCTAAACCAAAAGATCGTTGCGAGCTCAGTGCAATATTTCTATCTTCTGTGGCAGTATTTTACTGCAAGGTAAATAATTCCATTTACACAGTGTCTGAAGCCTCAGTGGGAAAAAATTCAAAGGGCTGGGCTTTCTATAAACGAGCATTGTGACGCTGGGTCTCTCAGCTGTTACAAGGGATGTTCAATAAAGAAAGAACACACTTGTTTAAATTTCACTAATAATGAATGATTTGCTCTTTGTTTTCACTTTTAATAAATACATCGTTTAATTATATTACTAATTATTTTCAGTAATTTAAGTGCCTTTTTGCGTGCCTATTTTGATCAAAATAAATGCCTGAACTTCCAAGCTCTTCTCACGAGAAAAGATCCTGTTTCACTAAATCTAATCATAAAGTTACAAAAAGCACATCTATGAGATGCAGAAATGCTGGGAAATGTTCTTACAAAATTAGCTCTTGCTTTTCTGTAAGGACATTCTGTGTTTTAAAGAACCTTAAGAACGTCCGAACGGCACGAAAACAACGCTCTGTCTGCTTTAAGCGGGGACAAGACGCACGTGCTTCTCCGCAATTGCTGCCAGGGCTCTAGTGGATGAACGTCCACTTAGAAGCACTGTATTTGTTCGAGTGCACTTGATATTTTGTTTAGTTTTACTGTCCGTATGAGGCAAAGCAGCACTCGTGCTATTGAAACTGTCACATGAGTAGACACGCCTCAAACGTCAATTGTTGTTAATTTGGTTTATTTACGAATAACATCTCAGGTCATCAGCGTCTCATTCAATTCTGGGCATGAAACGGCAGATAAATTTTGCTCAGAGGCATCTTCTTTCAGGCTTGAGGTTATTTTACGTGCCGTAAATCTACGACACGGGACTCACGGTTTTACCTACCTTTCAAAGTAAGCCATACTTCGAAAAATTCATCGATCCTAGCCGCGATTAAACCTGCGATCTTGGGTTCTACGAGGCAAGTATGGTTACCACTAGGCCATCAGGTACGACCTCACGTCAAGTGGTACGTTTGCATTGTATGCGAATAAAGTATAACTTTACACTAATTATTATCCAATGCGTTATTAGAACAATGCAATTCCTCTTTTTTTCATAAATAAATGTTTTTAAGGCCTCATCGATAGTGGAAAGCTATTATTTATTTACTTTTCTCTCTAAGGTGTTCTCTAAGAGATTGCATGTACTGTAAAACGAAAGTGATGCTACTGGATGCCGGCAGTCCATGAACGGTTTCGCGTTAAGCAATCAATGGACTCGTTAAGTGAAAGCCAATCGCCAATCAGTTCGCCTTTAAAAAGCTACTGGCTGATCGCGATAATCCCAACGCTTCACTGCTTCTCTAAGAGAATCACTCAGCCATCGAAGATTGTGCGTGCTGTGCAAATTTAATTAATCACATGAAGTTTGCTGCACACGAGCGATATCCCAGATATTGGAATTTCATTAATCACTGCTTGGAGATAAATATCAAAAAACCAAATTAGAAAATTCTGCGAGCGAATTGACTAACCTGCAGGACATACACGCTCCACTAGGTTAGTCCTGGAAACAACTGAAAATTTTCAAAATAACATAACATTTCCTTATTTATTTCAATGTAAAATTTGTTCATTTCATTGAATCACTACTTAACTTTTCAAAAATCAGATATTTTATTTTATTATTAAGCATTTTCTGTACGTGTTACATCAACAATATACAAACGAAAGTTTCGTGGATTTAAATTGGCTTGAAATTTAATTTAAATGTTATTGTAATAAAAAAGGTAACTAAAACGTTTTCTAAATGTTATTACAGAGCGCTATTACATACAAATATAATTCTCAAACACATATTTAGATTAATATTTCACATTTGCTACCTTCACAACGATTTTTTTTTGTTAAATATAAAACATATGAAACGTTATAAATATAGTTTTTATGCTGAATTAATTTGTCATTTTATTTTAAAACAATATACAGAAAATTAAACGCAAAACGAATTTTTAAATTTTGTTTTAATTCCTACTCTTTACGGGTTTACAGTATAACCCCCACTTCTAATATTGCGATTTCCTTAATTTTAATAAACACTTTTTCTTATTTTATTCAAATAGTATATATCGAATTTCGTTATAAAAACAAACATTGGTGCCGCTAGAGCAATTTTTAAATTTTGGGTTTCAGTATACCCCCACTCCTAATGGCCTGGTTTCCATAATTTTCAGAAATTATTTTTTATTTTTTATTTAAATTGTGTATACAAAGTTTTATTGCAAAAATAAAGCAGATATTGATGCCGCTAGAGCGATTTTTAAATGTTAGGTTTCAGGTAAAACCCCCATTCCTAATAATCTCATTTTATTAAATGTTCACTTTAGGTTAAACCCCCCCCCCCAAGGGTCCAATTTTGCGGGTTAACGAACTGGACGAACGGTTTGTTAATTGACGGATATATGCGGAGTTTCATTGAGAAAAAACAAAATTTGCGATAACTAGAGCGTTAACAGACATACATATTCTTTTCTTCATAGGTATAACCTCAACAGAAAATTTTAACCAGGCAGGTGACTGTTTTCGTATCATCCTTTGCCATAGTACCAGAAAAAGCTGGAAAATACGAGAATACAGGTAGCAACAAGGGAACAGCTTTGAGCTACGTGTTTGTACTGCAATACGTTCCGATAATCAATATCATGTTTACTATTAGCAAAAGCTGAACCTCTGAATAAATTGTTCAGCGATTATTGAGCGAAATAAATTTTCTGTGCACACTTTTGAATATTGTAGTTAATCGTAGTTTTGAAATTCGTTTATTTGTGGCGTTTATCAGATGTTTCCACACCTTAGCATTGCGGTGCTAAGTTTTCCTGCTTTTGCGTAATTTATCAAGCCTCGAACTAAGGACAACGATGTCACACTACCGTAGGGCTCGACGTAAAACAATTTCAATTATCTGGAAGATGCACTAGCAGCTCTGATCACAGATGTATTGTGATTCAAAGTCACTCACTTGTTCACAATTTAGACGGCACAAGAATGACATTCTATGGAAACAAAGGTACAGGAAAGTGAGAGTAAAGATTATTGATTATTGCTTTGTTTGTTTACGGACGCTCTTTAACATACCAGGTCATCAGCGTCCCATTCCATTCAGAGCGTGAAATGGCTGATAAATTTTGCTCAGAGGCTTCTTCTTTCAAGCTTGTGGTTCTTTATCGTACCGTAAATGATGACGCGGGACCCACAGCTTTATTTCCCTTACGAAGGAAGCCATACTTAGGAAAAAATCCATCGACCCTGGCCGGGATTGAACCCGCTATCTTCGGTTTAGAAGGCAAGTATGGTTACCGCTACACTACTATGACCGATAATTAGCTTTGGTAGTGAAATATTTAACCAGGCAACGTTCCGCAGACTTCAAGAAATTTTCCATGTTAAATTACAAGTTGGAAGACCTGCCAAGGTGAATATTGCAAAAAGTATTCCTATGCAGATATCTTCAAAAATTAATTTTAGGTAAAGACCAAAATATACAACGAAAACGTTGTCTGTGGTTGAATGAAAAGAAATACCTCAAAATATAGAATCTCACAAAATTCAAAAGGAAAATACGGGGTCGACTTATATCCAGTAAATACAGTACTACCACTATTTTTCTGTATAATAGGAACTTTTTACAGAGCACATATCAAAATATGGAATAATAAATTATTACAAATGATTGAAGCGGTTTCAGAAATTTGCGTTGGACATGTTGTTATAAAACTTAACAGACAAAGTTTTGTTTTCTTTCTGCCGCGAGAGCCCAGACAGGCGCTGAGGAAACATATGCTGTGCTTGGAATACATTGACATCAGCGTGTCACAACAACTGCCGAGTTCATTCGGCGATGTTATACAACTTCAGGATGGGAAACCAGCGGGTCGGCCTACGGTGATTGAAGAAACTGTTGAGCATGCGCGGACAAGTTATATACGTAACCCACAGAAGTCAGCGAGCAGAGCAAGCAGAGAGCCTGAACATTCTACAACCGACCGTTTGGAAGATCTTCTGTTGCAACAGAAGCCTTAGCGATTGCAATTGCTCCAAGCCCTGAGGACAAATGACAAAGTTTGACGCTTTGAGCTTTCTGCACGGTTGCAACAACTAATGGAGGAGGAAGGGTTTGGTGACTGACTTGTCTTCGGTAATGAAGCAATGACAAAGTGAACAGACACATTGTGCGAATCCGAACTCAGAAAACACCCGCGCTACCATGCAACACGTTCGAGCCTTGCCAAAAGTTAATGTACCCTGTGCAGTCTCACAGTTTAAAGTTCATAGTCCCGTTTTCTTCCTCGAAGAGTTCACTCCAGGACACGTACATCTGGATATGCTAAAAGATTAGCTCATGCCGCAGCTGGAGACTGATAGTGCGGATTTTCTCTTCCGGCAGGATGGTGCTCCACCGCACTCCCATCATAATGTTCTCGAGTTTTTAAACAGGAGATGGAGAGACCGATGTATCAGCAACTCCTATCATGGTCTCCACGCTACCACGACCTAGCACTATGTAATTTTTTGTGTGGGGGCTATGTCAGAGATTCGGTGTTTGTCGCTTCTTTACCAGCAAACCTACCAGAACTGAAAGCTCGTATCAATAATGCATTTCAACAAATTAATAGAAACTTCTTGCGTCCAGTGGGGGAAGAACTTGATTATAGACTTAATATCTGCAGAATCAATGGACATTACTGTGGAGCACTTGTAGTAGTCAATTTTTTTGCTGTATATCTGTAAAGTTTATGATAGTTATTCATTAATATAGCTGCAGTAAATTTGTAAATCAATCATTTATAATAATGTGGAAGGAGGGTGTGGGAGAAGGGAGGAAAGAATCATAATCGTATGTTTGTAGGAAGGTATAAAAAAAGTTTAGGGAAACTAACCAACAGGATATAGAGGCAGAAGGCTGTTTTACTGCTACAAAGGAAACTCAATCATTATTTCCTAAAGCAAAGATGTATAACTTTATAAAAATAAAGCGCTCATCCCTTGCGAATAAAGTATCTGAAACATAAGGGATTTCTCTCATCAGTACGGAACAATACTATTGTGTGTGGAGCCTGGCAGAACAAAATAGAGAGGAGAAATCTGAACGTGTAAACAAAAGCGTAGGATTTGATAAAATCAACAAAAACACACTGCTTGGAGTAGTCTTATGAATCTAGTACGGAAGCGCTTGCTATGCGTTATTTCAGTTGTATTTAGTCTGTCTTTTGCAGGAGTATAAAAGGATCCAGTTATGACATTTTCGGAATCCGAGTAGGGGCGGCTGGTTGGCAGTTTCTTGGTATGCTTGAGGAGTATTTCGCTCTGGAGGAAAGTTGTATTATATGCATGCATCATCGCTTGAGCTGTCACCTATTCCCAGGAAAGTTTACCTCCAGCTTTATCAAAGTTAACTGTTGTTGCGTTACAAGGTAAATAATAATAATAATAATAATAATAATAATAATAATAATAATAATAATAATAATAATAATAATATAAATACTATTAAATAATTACGGTGCTTTTATGCACACACTCTCCAGTTGCGAAATACAGTCACTTCGTGAGTAAATCAATTGTTAAATGGCAGTTTCGTGTGAATTCGTGAAATACTTGCTTATTTCTTCTTGTGTTAACGCTGTAAAGAAAATGAACACTATGCAAAGCTTGCGTTCTAGGCCTTTTTCTTTGTGACCATTGGAAGATAAAATTGAAATTCAAAAAACTGGGTGGATCAACTCAAGGTATTAATTTGATCTCAAAATACAGGAAGGATACAGTGCTTTCTATAGAGACAGACTTCTTCATTGCAGCTTCTAAGCCTTTTCAGAGCATAGTCGAAAGTTTGCTGACATGAAATCTAAGAGAATGACATTTTTAATAGATGCGTCACTATGATATTTTTATTAAATTCTCTCCCTTGCCCTCTCTCTACTGAGTATGTTCAGTCACACACATTCTAGTCATTAAGATTGCAGAAGCTTGCAATCTGTATACAGCAGTAGCAGTAGCTGTAGTAAAAGTGTGCACCCCGGGTTTATGCTCCCGCGAGCCGCCGATGAAACAGAGCCAGAACTTTTAAATTGAAATTGGACATTACGTAAAATATACTGTTCATGTAAGCTGAGCATATAGTCCTATGCCATCCGTAAAATCTAGTTAAGTTTGAAGGAGGTGTGATAAAAGTGATTACAGAAGCTAAAAACAATAAGTGATAAAGAAGGGTTAAGCATTTTGATATAGCCATTATTTAGCAATTACGCAGTTTGGAGTGATACATAGTGATTAAAAGCGACTTTGTGTGTGGAAGACAAAGTGAAACAAAAGAAGGTTTCAATTGTTCTCGGTTATAACTTAAAACACACAGGAGTGAAGTGAAAATAAGTAATGTGTAGTTTTGATTAGAAGTAGAGTTGGAACTTAAGTGAACAAATAAAAGTGAACAGGTGAAAGTGACATAAATAAAACATAACAGATAAGTATCTAACAATATAATAAAGTAAATAAAGGAAATTGTAGTTAACAATTAACAATCAACTAGTCAGTTAGTTAATTTGATAATTTTTAGCTAAGGGGTGTTGGTTACCAGCACTGTAATCATAGGTTTCCAACTGATGGTAGCTTTGGTAGTGTAGTTTTTAGCCTCAATTTTAGTTTAATATTTAAGCCTTAGTAGTTAAGTTAAATTATAGCTGGCTACAGGTTATAGTCTGTTTTGTTTATACTGGCTCCCAGTTTATGAATTGTTTGATGTTTTATTTGTGGTATGTTTGATTCAATTAGTTATATATACAATGATGAAAAAATATAACAAACTATACAAATTGTAATATATGTCCTGGTATAGGTATCTAGGTCTAGGTGTCAGGACGCAATATTACATATATTATTATTATTATTATTATTATTATTATTATTATTATTATTATTATTATAGTCCAATGCCGTCCTTTGCCAGATATAGTGGGAAGATTTTCTTTTCTGACGAGTTGGCAGAAGAATTCCAGAACTACTTTGTCTGGTGGAAACACATTGCAATTAATTTCATGAAATTATTTGCAGTGTGAGCAGTGGCAGACCCATATTGAAAAAATGCATAATCATGCTTCGAGTCGGTTAATTCTCTTAGTATGGTCCTATGATTCTTTCACCACTGAGTTAAAACATATGAATCTTACATAAAAACCCGCTATGTCGTAAACACAGGAAGCATAATACACTTTATATTTGCCTGTCGAATAAAAATAAACAACACTACACACACCCGGGAACAGCTGCGCTACACCTGCAACAGTCAGTAAGGTCAACAAGTAATCAGGCAGGCTTACTATTCACTCCACGGTGCGGCAAACGAATGGAGGCTCGCTCATTGGAAAAATCTCGCGCCGCGGGGGAAAGCATCTCTGATCGCACTGTAGAAACATGGAAAGTTACCTAAGCAATGCAAAAAGTAGTTAACTTTTGTTTGGTTTTCATAGCAGTACACGATTGTGAAAAAAACGGTCACTGGTACATTTATCGTTAAATGAACGGAAACTGTTGCAATGAAAAATTATAGAATGAAAGTGAATTATTATTTTGAGTTTCTTCCTATTGGCCTACTAACTTATTATTGAAGTGGGTAACCTTACACCTATGTAACACCCTGGCGAAGCTACATCATCCCAAGCAGCCTGTGTCATTTCCCTTTGTGTAACGTGTGAAGTCAACTGTCATCAAGAACACCATTAACTGTGTTGAGTAATACGACCCAAGCAGCGTTTTACATCACTGTTGACTATAACTCGCGTGAAAAGTCCAAGAAAATACCCTCGCCACAAAAACACAATTTTATGCCATTTTTCACCAAATCTTGCATAAGACTGTACCAACAACTATTCCAGATCCACAGCGACATTCAAGTCGTTCGAGCTTAACCGCAGCAACCTCGTGTTGAAATTATTGCCACTAGAATAGAGGAAAACTAATCTACAGGAATAATCGTCATTAAAATAGAGGCTCAAACGTGCGATACATGGGCCAAACTTGCTCAACAGTGTTTGTTCTTCCTACCTAGCATTGGAGCAGCATAGGAAGGGGGAAGGAGGAATTCTCTTCGTATATTTTCGTGTACTAACCGCTACATTTGATTTCGTTACACAATGTGCGTTGTTCTGATTATTCAGTTGCAATACGATACCTTTCGTCATCAATAAGTCCAGACCGGAGTATAGATCGACTGACCCTGCTTATAGAGCACACGTATTTCATGAAAACATCTGCATCCACGTCATTCGGCTATCTTCATATAGATCACGCGCAGGTTCTCCTTTTATTCTCCTCGGCTGCGTTATTTGCTACTGCACAGTTTCTATGTTTCACATATCTGACCTTGAGATGCCTGCTATACAAAAACTTAAAGAAAAAACGGGACAGAAATTGGAAGAATTACGAAAGCATATCTGTTGCAAGCGAATGCAAATTTCGTTACAAGATGTCAGAAATGTACGAATGCAGACACTTCTCTTTAAGCAACTCAACAACACAGGTTAGTATTAGTGAAATGAGATGTGATTATAGATTAAAGTTGTGCAATCAGAAATGAGGAGAAACTTGTCCAAATACAAAGTCTGGGATCTGGATTTGGATTGTTAGAGGAGGAGGCTTAAGGGCTGGCCGTTTGCGCATATGCCCCAGTGGTTGCACTTCCGGGAAAAGGGATGAGAAGAGGGAGACACCAGGCTGCCAGGACTATGGAACATTCTGACGCCAGCGGTGTCCTTTTCCAAGGAGTTAGAGCCCTTCAGAAGAACTGTCTCAATATCAGACGCTGGGATACAAATCTTTCCCAAAAGCAAGTCACCGTCACGCCGCACATAACCCATATCTACCGACACTTTGGACCCTATAATTAAATGGGAGAGCGGCAAATTGGTGGAATGTAAATATCCATTTCAGATACGTCTAAGTGACATGAGGTCAGGATGTAGAGCCCAAGACCTTCTGAATGCGAGTCCACCTCGCCCAGGAGCCGGTTACTGGTGTGACCTTGACTCCGTGTGGCTTGCGTTCAGCAGCAAATTCAGACAAAAAAAACCTCCCTATATTTCCTTAGTTTTTTGTATTCAACTATTATGACACATTTCACGCTAATTCTTAGCTTTCATAAATATTTTTATAGTTCAGTTAGTAAATTTAGTAGGATGAAATGCTGTCAATACGTCATAAAAACACTTTACCCATCTTTATGTTTTTATTTTAAATTCAAACATCAATATTAAGTGATATTAAAATAACTTGAAATCATCCTACGATGATCTTCCTTATCTCCAACAACATTAAGCAAGTAATTGCGATAAAAGTCCTTATTTCTAAAGGAATGTGTGTACATTATTAAATAAAGAGCTACTGTTGAAGCAAATTAACTCACCTCCCAGGATGTATAAACCGCAGGCTACGAGGGTCTTGTGGTCTCCGTTGAAATGTCCCATGAGGGCAAACATTGTAGCCACCAGCATCAAGATAACGCCCACTGCCTGGAAGGGCGTGGACAATCTGCAACAACACATTTGTGTCAGCGTTATCAGCTCAGATGACCCAATACTGTAAAATTAACACGGCTATATGCCGTAACACTTCTGTGAACCAAGTGATACGCAATGAAAACTGTTATTGTCAAACTCTCGCCAAATAAACATCATCAGCGTCACATCAATCAAGCGTGAGGTTTGCGGCATGTGGGAAACCAACCTGGACATATAATCTGTCGTATACGACAGCACATTAATGTTAAAGGAACACTTGTTATAGACGTTCGCTATCATTCAACTTACATAAGTTAATTCCTTACCAAGTTTAATATTTTTAAAAAAAGTTTAAACGTAACCATGTTTATGAACTGAGTCCTTGATATCATCTTTACATTTACTAATGTTTCGAGTAACATTGTGTATTTAAGAAAATGTTCACATGTTTCAATAAAACAAAAGCATGTTACTATTCAGAAACAATTACAATGTACTAAGTAAATAAAAACAGTCGAAAGTTACATCCATTTTCAGTGGCTTTGAAATTTAATTTAAATGTTATTAACATGTAACGTAAACGTTTTCTGAAGGTTA
Organism: Metallyticus violacea; assembly: GCA_030762175.1. NCBI lineage: Eukaryota > Metazoa > Arthropoda > Insecta > Mantodea > Metallyticidae > Metallyticus > Metallyticus violacea. The sequence continues at coordinate 6,569,857 of CM060836.1, read as the reverse complement.
TTACAGAGCGCTCTTACATACAAATATAATTCTCAAACACATATTGGATTAATATTTCACATTTGCTGTCTTCTTGGCAATAGATGCATCGTTATAAATACAGTTTAAATGTTGAGTTAATTTGCCCTTTTATTTTAAAACAATAGAAGGAGATTTTAATACTAGTCACTTTTTAAATTCCTACTTTCAAGTATACTCCTAAAGACCCAATTTCCCTAATTTTCACGAACTATTTTACTGAAAATGGTATATACCAAATTTTGTTGCGAAAAAATAAATATTAATCCGCTAGAGAGATTTTTAAACTTTGGGTTTGGGAATCCCTATCCCTCCTAATAGTCTGATTTCTCTGATTTTCAGAAACTCTTTTTCTTCTTTTATTTCAAAGGCATGTGCTGAATTTCATTGAGGAAAAAAAATTGCGGCTATTTTTAAATTTTAGCTTTAACCCCCACTCTTTAAATGTCGGTTTTCAGGTAAAACCCCCCTCTTCTAATGGATTTCCCTGATTTTTGGAAAGTATTTTTATTTTCTTAATACAATTGCATATAATGAATTACTTTGAGGAAAAATATTGCGATCTCTAGAGGATTTTTTTGAAAATTTCGCTTTAGGTTATCCCCACCCTCAATGGTCCAAACCGTCACCGATGGCCGAGGTCGTTAAGATGCAGACTCGTGAGCGGGAGGTCTGGGTTCGAATCCCGCCAGGACCGTCCTCCCTGACTGAGGTTTTTTCCATGTTTTTCCCACTCCTCATTAATGGCAAATGCCGGGGAGGTACCCTAAACTTAGGCCTGGAACGATTCCTTCCTTAAAAATAAATCCTTTCCCAATTTATCATTTCATCTCATGTGTCATCAGTGTCCATCGCCTGTAGTGCCTTTGTAGCAAAAACGGGCGTTAAATACTATTCATTCATTCATTCATTCATTCATTCATTCACTCATTCAATGGCCAAATGTTCCTGGTTAACGAACTCGATAAATCGTTTGTTAATTGATGGTTATATGCCAAGTTTTGTTGAGAAAAAACAACAATTTTGATCGCTAGAGCATTAAACATCACGCGCACACACACACACACACACACACACACACACACACACAGAGCCTTTTTTCATTGTAGGATCGATGGAGATTTGAAGACAATTTTCAACAATATTTGCATGGATACAACCGCAATAATTACTTCGTAAAATTCGCTAAAAATCAATTGTGCTGTTAGGCATTCATTGTGAGAATTTTTCTTTTCAATTCTTTGTTTTAATATGACGGAAACAAGGAAAAAGGTGGAGTGGAAATAAAAGTTACATCAAAAATATAATACGAGGTCTCTTCAAGAAGTAACGCGAATTTTTAATTTCCGCGGGCTACGTATATTCGATTTTTGATTGTTTTGTGGCGTTATGTTGGTACTCATGTCCCTCATTTATGTTGACAAGCTCGGCCATTTTGAATGTTCACTTAATTGTTGACAGCTATTTTGCTTGGACGTGTTTTGGCTCGTCTTCGATTTTTGCCTATTCCAAAAAATGGAATAAAGAATCTGTATTAAATGTTTGTGTGAAAAACAAAATTAAGTGCGCGGATGCATTCCAAATGTTGACTGTGGCATATGGTGAAGCTACCTTGATCCAAAGCAACGTTTATCAGTGGTACAGAATGTTCTCAGGGGATCGAGAAGATGTGAACGACGAAGAGCGTCCCGGACGCCCAAGCTCGTCAACAACAGACGAAAACATTGAAGAAGTGAAGAAAATAGTATTGGCTAATCGTCGAATCACCGTTAGAGAAGTTGCTGAGGACCTAAACATATCGACTGGCTCGTGCCATTCGGTTTTTACCAATGATTTGGGCATGAGACGGATCACCGCAAAATTCGTACCAAAGTTGCCCAGTTTCGACCAAAAACACCATCGCATTAACGTTGCTAAGGAGCTGTTGAACTCTGTCCGCGACGACCCAAATTTGTTCCAGAGGGTCATAACTGGTGACGAATCATGGGTTTATGGTTATGACGTGGAAACTAAATCTCAATCATCCCAATGGATGCTGTCACACGAGCCAAGACAGAAAAAAGCGCGCCAAGTTCGGTCGAACGTGAAGGTTTTGCTTACAGTTTTCTTTGATTACAGGGGCGTGGTGCATCATGAGTTCTTGCCACAGGGTAGAACGGTCAATAAGGAATATTACCTGCAAGTTATGCGCAATTTGCGCGAAGCAATCCGCCAGAAACGCCCGGATTTGGGAAGAGCAAAAATTGCCTTTTGCGCATGATAACGCCCCTGCTCACACATCGTCGCTTGTGCGCGAATTTTTGGGCAAAAACAACACACTTATGATGCCGCACCCACCTTACTCCCCAGACCTGGCCCCCTGTGACCTTTTTTGTTCCCAAAACTGAAGAGGCCCATGAAAGGACGACGCTACGCCATGATTGAGGAGATAAATACGGCATCGAAGGTGGAGCTGAACAAGATCACAAAAAACGATTTTTTAAAGTGCTTCGTGGATTGGAAAAAACTTTGGCACAAGTGTATAATATCTGGTGGAGATTACTTTGAAGGGGACAATAAATAAATAAATACTTTTTGAAAAAACACAAAATTCGCGATACTTTTTGAACAGACCTCGTACACACAAAGAATCGTTATTTCTTAAAATTAGCGTCAGCATTTCTCTTACCCCCTTTTTTATACAAGGCAACAATTTCCCTCCTGCCAAACATATAGCAACACTGCAAATTTAGAACATACTTTTGAAAGCCCGTTGATTTTCTTCTATAACCATTAGAGGAGGCATGTGCAGTGATTCAGCGTTACTGAGCAATCAAACTGCCGGCAAAGTTCCAAGATGAAATCAGTAAAGTGAAGCAGCGATCGTATGTGAAAATCAGTCCTCCCAAGGGCGGCTCCTCTAGAGATTGCTGACATGCGCTTACTCCAAAAAGGTCAACGTTTAACTTGCTACAAGGCTGGAAACAAAGAATGACAACTTAAAGTAATAAACCGTTTTTGTTTATGTTTGAAAAGGAGGCCCTTCTGCAGCAAGGTAGTGTGGCTTGTTCTGACTTATGCGGCTAACTCCCTCAGTGTCCCACAGCGACCCAACTCCAAGGCCCTTTTCCACAAACGTATGGTCTAATACATATAAGTGTATGGACCTGTCACTAATAGCTAGTAATAGAATTTTGCTCCACAAAGTCCTCTGCTACACTTATACTTTACAACCCCATACTTACTACAACTTCCTTGTTTTGTTCCACAGAAGTAATAGTACTAGTCGTGCACTTGTAATTTTTATAGATTTCTCTACAAGTGTAGGAGTATCGATAACTTCAAATTCGAGTAGTTCGTTTAGAGTGGGCGTTTAAAAAAAGCAATTTTGAGAAAACTTGAGGTTTTCATTGGATGATTTTTTTTTTTTTTTTTTTTTTTTTCCCCAGATTTTAGTAATGGCCTCACTCAACACCAATACATAGAATCGCTTCGTTCAACTTTTGGTAATGAAGCACCATCAGAAAAGACTGTTTACAATTAGTTTGTAGAATTCCATCGTGGTCATACGTCCATCAAGGATGAATTTTATGAAGGTCCACCAAAATCGGTTGTCATTTAATAAAACATGGATGCTGTGCGCAACATGATTGAAAAAGATAGCATGTGACTTAAGTGAGATAGAGGCATCCTTAAGCATATCGAAGACTGCAGTACATTCGATTTTGCATGAACACTTAGCTGTAAAAGATCTATTCCAGATGGATTCCACACAGTTTGACCGAAGCTTTAAAAATTATTAATAATGATGATGATGATGATGATGATGATGATGATGATGATTAAAGAAAACCGCTCGTGTTAAATGGTATAATAAAATGCTCAAAAATTCCACCGAAAAACTGCAAAAGCCATGTACAACGTCGTAGCAGGTGACGAAACTTGCATATGTCATATGAACCGGAAACTAAGCAACAATCCACTGTGTGGGTGTTCCAAGATGAACCGAATCCCATAAAAATTGTTCGTTCACGAAGCACTTCCAAGAAAATGATCCTTTGTTTCTTCGGGTGTACTGAACATGTCGCAGCCTTTCCTTTACAGGATCGAAGAACAGTTGATGCTGAATGGTGTACAGCAATTTTTTTTCCAGAAATCTTCGACGAAATGAGGAAAACAACCGTTACTTCATCATGACAATGCCCCAGCTCTCACACAGCACGTTAAACAATTGATTGTGTTAGAAGAAAAAGAAAAATTAATGTCTCATTGCCCCATTGTATTGTCTAACGACTTCTTTTTGTTCCTGAATGTCGAACAAAAATGTGTGGACAGCAATTTTCATCCCCTCAAGAAGCTTTTGAAGCCTTTAAAACCTTCCTTTTGAGATACCAGCTCCAGAGTGGAAAAAATGTTTCGAGAACTGGTTTGAGCGCATGCAAAAGTATACAAATCTTAAAGACGAATATTTTGAAAAGCAACAAAATAGTTTGTTTGTTTCTTTCTTTCTTAGTTTTTGAAACAACTTAAAAGGTACCCCTGTATTCCAAAAAACTGCAGTTTATATTTTTTAAACATTCTGAATTGCGGACACATGCCCTTTTATTGTGGCTTACAAAGATTTAGTTTTTGGATATTAAAGATACAATTTATTTTCCTTGAAGTTTTAAAATATTTATTATTTCTGATAGCATGCTTGTTAAGAACTACAAAACCGTGCATTAGATTACTAGAAAATATCTGCATACCTATAGAAGATATGACTAGAACTTTCTAACAAAAGTATCATATCTTGTAGATTAATTACATAATACACTATTATTTTTTTTTATTTATTTTTTTTTTTTTTTGCTAATAAACAGACAGAATAAATGCTTGATATGGTTGGTAGTGAACACGTTAAAAGGCAAAATCACGAGAGATGAGCCTGAGCGGGGACCTGAAGGTCAGACTTGCAAGAAATCGATGCTGCAGCGCCGTGTAGAAGTGAAATACAGCACTTGATGTCAAGCGATTTGGAGCTTGCCGTGATCGGTGGTGTTTTGTGCTGACGCTTCTGCGCAACTAAGAACCTTCATAATCGGCTTCTTTGTTACAAACCGATAATGAGAGCAAAACTAAAGCGCTACCATACGTTTGTGCATTGTATGATCGTTCGGTTTGATTTTGTGCCAATGCACGCATCAAAACATTGCAAAGCATATTTTCATTACTATAACCAAACGGAACCAATAGATTTTACATATATAACAAACTTTTGCGTGATAAGTAATCGAAAACTTTCACGGCCAGAGTCAGAATCATAACTAGAAGTTTCTTCCGGGCTTAGGAGCCGTGGTCTATTGGAGCTAAGGAGTCCAAACGTTTCATCCTCAACTGCGGAGGACATCTTCAGTGGCGCAGTCAACACACGGATCTCCGAACACAAGATATGCTGCCGTCTGGGCCATCCGGACAAGTCCGCGGTTGCGGAACATGCAATGTGGGCAGACGGTGAACACACTATCCAATACAATGAAACATCTGTCCTATCTTCAGTACCATACTACCACGCTAGATTACAACGCGAAGCCATAGAAATCTACAAGCATCCTAACAATTTCAACAAAAAGGGAGAGGCTCTAAAACTGAGTAAAACCTGGCATCCAATATTAGAGCACATAAAACAAGCCCACACCAGCAAAATTCACCGATCCGAGTACAACCCCTCTGCTCCAGCCGAACCAATCCCCTTAGAGCAGTTCATATATAAATATAACAACTCCAGCTGGCATTTCAGTAGAGGAGACTCTTCGGACAGCAGGCAAGGAACCAACACCTCAACATGGGACGCCGCACAGCTACGAAATCACCAACTCAACGCAGCTCACGCTCTCAATCAGCCGCTACGAAGCCATCGCCAGCCGCCGCGCCACACAAGCCGGACTCACCGCCGGCCTCCGCCAACTCTCAGCCAGTCACAATTAGCCCGTCGGCACCTCCAGGCCCTGCAACCAGCATTAAACTTAAGGGTAGCCACGCGCTGCAGGAGCCCTCGGAGAAGCCTAGGGAAAGAACCATGATGGATCCCATTACGGAACTAGACACCTCACCACAGCAGCAGCCATCACCAACACAACAAGCCACAGCAGAGACAAATTCACAAGAACAGACACCACTGTTGAGCGCAGTGATCCGGGGAGTCCCCCGGAACATTGCATCAACATACATTCTCAGAATTGCCCAGCGACAATGGGCATCCGCACACAATGCAGTTCGGATTTACTCATCCAGAGGAGCGACACCACTAGTAAGGCTTAAATTTCTGGAAACCGAAGAGTGTGAGGCAGCCATCTCAACAGGAATCAATATTGGTACACAATGCCTCACACTGGAACCCAGCCTACGCCGTCTCAACGCCCCGTGCAGGCGCTGCTGTACCTACGGGCACGATGACCAGGCCTGCACCAAACAACCGCGCTGCCACTACTGTGGTGCAGCGTCGCTTACTTCGGAATGCGCGCTCCATGACCTGGCACGCCGACGCAGATTTTGTGCCTCCTGCGGAGGCACAAATCACTATACCGGCCAGGCAGCCTGCCCTCTCCGGCGCAGCCCCCACGCTCTTCACAGCAAACCAATCACACAGCCTCTGCACTGCCAACTGCTGCAAAGAGCGCATCAACCACAGCTTTAACTGACGACAACAGGGAAGCAGTACTGAACATCTTGACCACAATCATGCAAGCAGTAACACAACTCACAGGACTCATCGACACACTACAGAGCACCATCTTGCAACATACCACCGTAATTACTCAACAACTTGCAGAACAGGACGTCACCACAACTAGATTTAACCAACTAGAAGAGGCCTTTACCATTTTCCAGGCCACGAACACTCAGACATCAGACAACCTCAAGAAACGCATCCAAGACGTCAAATCTACCACCGAATCTGGAATAAAAACCTTACAGGACACTCAGAACAGCAACTCCGCGGCCATAACCAAATTACTTCACCAAACCATGACACAACTTCAAGAATTGAAGCAACAACACCTACCTGCTGATAACCAACATCATCCAAGGGAAGAAGAGATGCCCACCTACCAGACGGCGCTACCTCGATGCCCAGTTACCGGTTACCACACAGAGATGAATGGAATATTGAGAAGACCATCAAGAATGCACCAACATCCAAATATGATGAAACCTCCCTACCACTGACCCAGGTTCACGTCAGGGCTCTGCCATGTCGTGATCCTGATCCACCTCCACCTACTGGTTCCTTTATAACCAGCTAGGTGTGTTTTAGTGATCGCCCACAATTTCCTGGGTGCTTAGGCGGTACCAGGCACAATTATCCCCCACTGACTACAAATTAAACAGAATCACCACAGTATAACTTAGTAGATAAAAAAAAAAAAAACTGGCATTTCAGTCGTGGCAGGACCTTCGCCCAGAAGACTCAGACCGCGCCACTGAAGATGTCCTTCGCAGTTGAGGATAAAACATTTAAACTCCTTAGCTCCAAGAGACCACGGCTCCTAAGCCCGGAAGATCCTTCTAGTTATAATTTTGTGTGATACCATACAAAATAATACTTAAGTTCAATTTTAATCCTACGATTACCGCCAGGGGTGACCGAGGTTTTTTCCAGGTTTTCCTCAGTCCTTATAATTGGCAAATGCCGGGGAGGTACCCTAAATTTAGGCCTGGAGCGTTTCCTTCCTAAAATACTCCTATATATTGATATCATTTCATTTCATCGACAGTGTTCACAGCCTGTAGTGCCTGAGTAGTAAAAGCGGGAGTTAAACACTATTCAAAAAAAAAAATCTACGACAATGACAGAGTGCAACTCGAACATACTTTCAGCACATAGGACTTAAATGACTCCAATTTTCCTCTAAGTACCAGTTGTGTATCTATTATTTCACCACAGCAACGTTTAACTAAGCTAGAACTTCATTTCGCCCAAATCTCTAGCTTTGAGGCCCACATTCACAACATGTGCAACCTCTCAAATATTCAGCACTACCTATGCAATTACAGTCATTATGGAAGACAGGGCAGTCTCGTACCCAAATGACTTATCTGTGTCCGTAACGGACCATTTGGTTGCATACATTATGGAGAGTTTAACTAACAGTGGTTAATTCAATCAAGCTCCGGGTGCTATATATTAACAGAGTTACTAGGATGGAAAACAAGAGTGAATGAAACAGCGTAAACCAGTTTTTTTCCCATGTGAAGGAAACCTGTGAAATTTACAATTTGACTGTTTCTGTGGCAACCAGAACACTGAATATTTTTAATAAATAATTCAGAACTCTCTCATAGAAAATGAAAGGTACATCTACCGAGGGGCCCAAAAATATATATATACACTTTCACTATAGATATCTATTTAATATATTTCAAAGCTGGACCGAAAAATAACATAATGAATAGTATGATGCTCTGTAAAGAGATGTGACTCATGTACATTATGATAGCGTTGCTACGAGACAGGGAAATCAACAATGAACAAATGAAGTCAAGATCATCGTATGATGCTCTGTAAACAGATGTGACTCATGTACATTATGATAGCGTTGCTACGAGACAGGGAAATCAACAATGAACAAATGAAGTCAAGATCACCGTATGATGTTCTGTAAACAGATGTGACTCACATTACGTTATGCTAACGTTGCTACAACAAAATGCAGCTATGATTATCGTTTGAACAGCGCAAGCAATTTTAAAGTAGTATTCGAAAACCGAGAATGTTGTTGAAGTTCAAAGACAATGGAGACGTGTGTACAAAACAGAACCATTCTCCGAATCTAACTCCGTTGGTCTTCTACCTATGCGGAACTCTTAAGGGTGTTGTATACCGTAGAAAGTCAGTTACACTGTCAGTACTTCGGATAGAAATTGAAACAGCATGTGCTACAATCCCCGAGAACACTTTCGCAAACGTTGCTCAATCAGTAGTTCAACATACTCGGAAGTATATCGACGCCGATGGTAGGCATTTTGAGCAACTGGTGAAACTGTAAAAGTCTAACACGATTAGTGCTCATCATTTTCTGTTTACGTTAACACAGTTTTTTCTTTGCTTGACATGTGTATACATTTTTGGCACCCTCTTTTTTTTTTGTAGTGTTTTATGCCGTTTTTATACGGAGGCACCACAGGCGGTGATACTGATGGATGATGGTACCTTCCCGGCATTTGCCAGTTATGATGCAAAAAACCTCAGGCAGGGAGGACGTCCTGGCGGAATTCGAACCCCAGACCCCCCGCTCACGAGTCCGGGCATTAACGACCTCGGCCACCAGTGGCGGTGGCACCCTCTGTGTGTGTATATATACGAGTATATATATATATATATATATATATATATATATATTTCATACCACCACAGACCTGCAACAAGCTGCGTGCCGCACCAAGATAATGCATGGGTGTACATCCAAAAAGTTTTATTGGAAATGTCACAAAAAGTAATGTGAAGTGTGCCTCTCATGTTCCCTATAGCCCTGATATAGCCCCGAGAGTTTTTCCATTTCCTCAAATTGAAGAAAGGTTCTCTTGGGAGGCATTTTCCATCATCAGAATTAGTGGTGATGATTGTTTCATCACACATTAATTCCTTTACGCAATTAGGGCAACGTTATCCCTACTGCTTTCCTACTATAGCTGCCTTCTAAACCCAAGATCGCTAGTTCAATCCCGGTCAGGATAGATGGACTTTTTTCGGGCGTAAAATTCCTAAGTATGGCTTACTTCGGAAGGAAAGTAAAGCCGTGGGTCCCGTGTCGTACATTTACGGCACGTAAAAGAACCTCAAGCTGAAAGAAGAGGCCTCTGAGCAAAATTTGACGCCCGTTTCACGTCCTGAATTGAATGGGACGCTGATGATCTGAGATGTTAAAGAGCGTCCGTATATAAAACAAATCAAACACAGTAGCTATCAAGAGAAGGTGTGGTTGCGAAACGTCACTGTTTTCCAAAATTTTTATCTACACAACTATTAAAAATGAAAGAAATTTATTTATAATCTTATTCATTGTTCGGTCGAAAGAGCTCGGAGTAATTTTTTGCCTAAATTTTCCAGACATTCGCCTTAAGAGTTTAACCCTTGAAAAAAACCTCAATCAGGAAAAACCAATCTAATCAGGAATCGAATCGGGGCCCGCAACGTAGGAAGCACGAATGCTACTACTAGTCCAAGGGATCGTTTCTCACACTTAGTAATTCGTTAAATACGAGGGGCATTCAAAAATGAATTACAATAGTCATTTTGTACGTTATTTATTTTACAACGTGGTTTAATGCACATGAGATGTAGTAATATACTCCACACTAACGTCATTGCAGCGTTGTTACTTTTCTAGTAACTTCATTATGGCTTCGTGAAACCAATGTTTGAGAATACTACATGACTCGTGGACAGCAGACCGTATTTCCTCGTTGTCAGATTGTTTACCTTGCAGCGAGTTCTTCATGTCGGATAAGGCATTATCAGACGGAGCGAAATATGGTGAATATGGTGGGTGCGGCACAACAACGAACCCCAGCGGTGGCAACTTTGCTCAGATTTTGTATCTACATTATTAATTACATGTACAAAATTTTTCATTGTATATAAAGAACTGAATTTGCACCCGAGCACGAGCTTTTGCACTTTCGGGTTTGCAACACACTTTTTGTAATCTTCTGTTTTATCTTTGTAAATAAATAAAATAAAAAATAATATAGCGCGAAACGCATCAGTTTCCCTTTAATTGTTACTTGTTTCGGCTGTTACTTGTGGAAAGCATCAAAATTGCTTAGCAAATCACGATTTAAAGAGAAATACTGGGTGACAAAAAAATGTAACTGAAAATGTATATGATTTATTTTGTTTTAAATTCTGTTCGCGTGCCTGGAATGTGGAACATTATTTTCACAGCTATAGTGATGGAAGGAATGCTGAACGGTCTTGAAAATTGTGATAAACGGTTTTAAATAGGAGTTTAAAAAATACCATTACAGAAAAAAACAATTCTCCAATAGGTGAACATGTTTAGAACGACAGGTTCGTTTGTTAATTTATGGTTATATGTGGAGTTTCATTGAGAAAAAACTAAAATTGCGACTGCTAGAGCGTTAATGGATATATATATATATATATATATATATATATATATATATATATATATAACTTTTTCGTTGTCATTTAAGGTACCTAGTGGGTAGGATCGATGGGGATTCAAAGAAATTTATCCAAAAAAAAATTTCATGAGTACAACACAATAGCAACATTCCTTCGGTATTCGGTAAAATTTAATATTAAATGATAATTAACAAGCAGGAGAAAAACAATGGAATTGCAATCATACATACTTTCATAAAGAAATAAGAGTTTAAGATATGTTCTGAATAAATTATAATTCACTGATTATGCGCATTTAATATTTAACTCTGTAGCGACACAAGCGGGCAAAATTTACCAGTCTGAATAACAGGCTAATTTAAACAAAACAAAACAAAAAACAAACAACAACAAAAAACTGGGGAATTTAGCTACTGAAGTGGAAGATTAAAATCAATGTTGAATACATTTTAGATTTCACTCCACTTTCAAGAAGAAGAAAAAGGAACAAGGGAAGAGAAAAATAACGAGCGACAACAGGGGAGAATTGAAGGGACGGAGGAGGACATTAAGGTAATTCAGTCTTGCGCAAGAACTTGCCGTTTATGCCTACCCCCTAGTGGGCGCCCTCTGGGAGAGAGAAACCGGGCGGCCAAGATCCAGGGGTGTTGAGACACGGACATACATAATCGGGGTCCCTAACAATGTTTCCAGACAGAACATCCTTACGCCTACGGAACCCCTCCCTACACCTCTCCAAATGCTGTTGGCTTATCAAATGCCAGAACAGAAACTTTCCAAAGCGCAAGTCATTATCACGCCGCATGCAGCACCATTCTGAATAACCTGGCCTGAATAAAAATGTGAACATGCAAAATGCGTGGAACGGAAATATTCATCGCAGCATTGCCTAAGTGACCAGCGGAAACCACGAAAAATCTAAAGGTCTCAAGATGACCGTCCCATAGGAATTTGACTCAGGACCTCCCGAACACGATTCCAAAGCAATAAGTTTAAAGAAATGAACGTAAAAAAAACAATAAAACAATAAAACAAGAAATAGCACCGAAAAAAAAAAAGAAGAACGAGGGAGAACATGCAGGAGCAACAGAAAGAATAAGAGTGCTAAGAACTAGAAGAGAAAGGAGAAGAAATATTGCCTCATATCTCTGAGAATATCCATATCATGCACTTCTCGAGCACTTCAGCACCTGAACGCCGCATTTCATTCTCTTTCATCACCCAGGCCAAGTATATGAATTTGCAACGCAGCTTTATTCTCGGATGAAATAGACTCAGCATGACCTCCTAACTTCCTTAAAGGCAACTGGGAATACGAGAGTTGCCTCACACGTCGAGTAAAATTAAAATCATTTGTTATACTCTCAGGTCCCTGCAGCGCTCCAGAATGCAATCCTAGCCATGCAGAGAAAACCGCACAGCAGAGTTCCTGAAACCGGACGTTGTATTGTTTACCATTACATTCCCATCTACACCTTATCACTGTGCAGACCTAAGTTTTCAAAGTTTACACAACAAATAGAACTAAAGCACTCCTCATTTACAAAAAAGAGGGAAAAACTTGGAGACAAATATAGTTTAATTTAATATAATTTAACTTCACTGTATAAATATATATATATATATATATATATATATATATATATATAAAAATATATATATATTATATATAATTAAAGAAATTAAAGATTTTAAAGAAAGTTAATTATATATATATAATTAAATTAATTATATAATTAAAGAAACCGAAAAAGTATAAAACACTTAGACATTCACAGATTATCGTTTGCTATATTTAGAACCAATCGTGTTATTCAAAGGCAAGAAGGCAAATGAAAGTGGTAAAAATAAATTCACTGCATGAAAACATCAAATAAGTAACAAGAGAGAGAATATAAATAAATATAAATATTTTGAATGAATGTCACGATATTTTCCTCGTCGGTTCTGGTGGTCTATGGTAACCATACTTGCCTCTAAACCCACGATCGCGGGCTCAGTTCCGGTCAGGGTCGATGGATAATTTCGGGCGTAAAAATCCTAAGTATGGTTTCCTTCGGAAGAGAAATAAAGCTGAGGGTCTCATATCGTAGATTTGCGGTACAACCTCAAGCCTAAAAGAAGAGGCCTCAGAGCAAAAATTATCGGCCGTTTCACGCTCTGAATTAAATAGGACGCTGATGACTTGAGATGTTATGAAGCATCCGTAAATAAAAAAAATAAAATCAACAACCCCCTTACGTTAAAAGTATATTTCACAGCAATCCTTCCTCTCATTGCAGGCTCATATCCTTGCCTACGTGTAAAAATGCAAAACCTATGCATTTCCTACTTCTTTTTCTAAGAATGTCGTAATAAATGTTATCCTGTAAGCTTTGCAAAGCATTTTATATTTGTTTAACTTCTACTGTTGTTTCACTATGTACGAGTTTCCCTTGCCGGTTAGGTTTACATAATTCAAAAAAAAAAAAAAAAAAATTAATTCATGAGTACAATCACAATAGCAACATTCCTTCGGTATTTGCTAAAATTTAATATTAAATGATAATTAACAAGCAGCAGAAAAACAATGGAATTACAATCATACATACTTTCATAAAGAAATAAGAGTTTAAGATAAACCTACTACCACTACCACTACCACGGCAGCAGCGCCACCGCTACTAACATTACTACTACTACCACCGCTACTACCACTACCACTACCACTACCACCGCAGCAGCCGCCACCGCCACCACTACCACTACTACTATTACCACTACTACTATACTGCTAACAAAAAACGTTTCCATTTTCGTCACCCGCATCAAGTGAACTCCATTGATGTATTAATTTTAAAATTAAAATTGCCACAAACTGCATTTCAAACATGCCCTTCTGCAGGCTACGTCCCTTGAAAATTGCCAGCTATCGCTTGCAATTAGAATGAATTTCGCATAATTACAAACTAATGGTTATCAAGCTACTCTTTGTCCGGTTATAATGGAAGCAAACTGTATTAACACTGCATATTATAGGATGTTTCTAAACATGATCACACAAAAAATATGTATTAAAACCATATTTCATTACTTGAGTACAATTAGTCATAATTTTGCTAGGTTTTCCAAATTTGCCCTAATACTCTCTGCATATCAACTTAGCACAATGAATTGGCTCGTTTTCATAATTTTGAGTGAAGTATCAAGTGTTATTAAAATGTTTTACAATGATTCGTACAGAAAATCAAAGACGTCGCGTGAACGAAGCTTTGATATGTTGTAAACGATACGATGTGTATAACACGCGACTAAGTTAATTTCATTCTTGTCCGTACTTGGTGAAAGCCAGGCCTCCGTTCACGAACGGCAGCGGAGAGTAGCGGAAAAAACCGAGCTCAAATGAGTCAACGGGATTGTATTTCATGTCGGCCTGGTGACTCAGTTGGTTAGAGCCTAATGCTGCCAGTGGAAAGGTAGTGGGTTCGCTCACCCCATAAACATTTTCATCTTCATAATTTGTCTGCACTTTTTTCTTATTATAATAAATGATACCTAACTGTTTTTAAGAGGACAACGCATAGGTTGCAATTTTACTTTTATTGCATGTACGTTGTAAGTTAGGTTAGCTTATTTTTTTAAAAAAATAGCTTAGGTTAAAAATTCCAAAATTATACTGTTAACCCATACGTTGCAATTTTTGATTTGGTTAGGTTAGGTTGGTTAAGTTAAAAAAAATAGCTAAGGATAAACAAATTGCAAAAGATATACCGTTAAATACACACCTTATACTGTTAAAAGGGTATGCCTTTTCCCGTATCAACTATTTTCTTTAGATTTTACATTGCTACACTACAATTTCCCGTTTAATTTCGCTCTATACTGAATGCACATGTTTCCTATAAAGTTACCTTTGCCGTATGATTGCGTGTTTCTGTGCGTTACGACTGTTTCCTTCGCTTATAAGTATTTCGCTGCCGTTCATGGAAGCGTTTGGGCTTTTCCGCTGTCCTCCGCTGCAATTCGTGAAAGGGGGCGCGTCTTTCAACAGCCTCGATGCTAAATGTACGGCTAAGTTTAACTTCATCAGTCCGATGTCCGAACTAAAATCCCTAATATTATTACAGGCTTTTGGTGCGCCAAAGTTATTAATTACAGTGTGTTGCTGAAATAAATTTTACTGCATTGTATTGCATTGAAACATTACCAACATAATACAGAAAAATTAAAATCTAGAGGATCATTGTAAGGGGACACCAAAATGAAAACGTTGCGTATTTTAATTTTTTTATTTTTTTATTTTATTTTATTTATTTGTTGTTGTTTGTTTGTTTTTTTAAGATTTTGCTCTTAAGAATTACTTTGAACCTGGAGAACCTTACTGAGAAGTTTCAAATGCCTGTGCCCTTTTAGAAAAGCTGTTTTAGTAGCCATTTTTAAATATCTGTACTGTTTAAATATGCAATACTTGGCGTTTAACTTTTAGTATGTTTGCCTGCACTCAAAACCTATATTCTATCACAATTTTATATGAATATGCATGAAAATTTTTTAGGCATTTTATAGACTTTACTTCATAAAAATCGGCATGAATTATCTTTTTTTAACATAAATATATTTTTTAAAAAAATTAGTACAGTCAGTTATTAAATTTTCCAAGATTTTGAATTTAAATGTCTGTTTTATTTTTTAAAATAATTACCAACAGTCACAATTAAAACTCCATTTTAACTTTTGTATTAGATAATGTTTAGAACGTATTAGAAAAATTTTGAAGAAAGAACTCAACTTTTATGGGAGAAGAGCTTTTAAACAATTGCTTTGAACTGCCCAAAAAAATGATCAAAAATTTTAAACAATAGTACAAAATTGACGAATAAACCCGATAATTTGTACAGGCAAAAGAAAAAGCCTGGGCAATATATGCAAAATTCAAACTGGTTACCGCCTGAGCCACTCCGCTGGTTTATTTAATTAAAAAAAAACGTTATTAACATGCGAAAATAAGTTAAACATTGGATAATGCACTCAGCGACATAACTTGCAAATTGATAAATTAACTCAGTGCCGCTTAAAAAGTACAATTTAAACCGTTTAAAGCATCAAACCAATTAATGGGCTAATGAACTTTACTAATCCCAATTTAAGCAATTTTTAAAAAGACCTTTAGTGCTACCTAGATTTGACAGCAACTTCCAAAGTATTCCTAATACAGTTCAACAAAACCAGGGACATTAAAAACTTTACAATACAATGAATAAACCTTAACAAGCCTCCATAATACCAAAGTCACTGCGTCAGGCTTACGGAGAAAGCTTTGGTCCTGACATTTATAAAGACCTAAACGTGCATTATTCCTTTTATAGCGAATCAATGTCTGCCAGCAGGTAACATGAGCAGAACCAGCACGCTTGAGGAGAGAACGTCACATTATTCTCTAAAACTCTCTTGCCTGTCCAAACCAATAGGAACAAGACACAAGTAGCACCAGAGTGGTCAGGCAGCTGAGAATGGGTAAAGGGTGGGTATTAAGTACGAACTAAACCGTAGCATCTACAAGAATAACGCGTTAGATGTAATATAAAAAACTTGTACAAAACCGTTGTTTATCTCTATTCTTTTTTTTTTTTTCTTTGAAATTTGTGCTATTACAACCGAAAGAATAAAACAACCAAACATGTTTCACTTTAACTACAAAAACATTAGACCCATTGGAATTTTACTGTCCTATACTTCATTATATCTTTATTTTAACTGGATATTTCCAAGATACGAGGGTAGGTCCATTAAGTTTCCAGCCAAACCATTTTCCAGGTATGATAAAGACAAAAATTATATTTCACTTTTCTATATGGTTACCTTTATTGCAATTCTCAAATTTTTGAATTAACATTTCAACATTCCCCCCCCCCCCCAAAATAGTCAGAAGTCTTATCTGCAAAATAGGCATAAACAGCATCCATCACTTCTTCGTCACGATTAAATTTCCTTCCTCGAAGGTCCTTCTTGAGTTTTGAGAAGAGGAATTAGTCACTGGGAGCTATATCTGCGCTGTAGGGTGGTTGGTCTATCCCCTTGAAGCCACATTTCTTCACAGCTTCCTTTGCAAGTAGAGTTGTCTGCACAGGCGCGTTGTCGTGAAGAAGGCGTACAACACCACTCAGCTTTCCCCGCCTTTTCTCTTTGATGGAAGCACGTAGTCTGTGCAGTAGGCCAGCATAGAATTCCCCATTTACTGTGGTGGCCCTCTTCTTGAAGTCAATGAAAGGTATTCCTTCACAGTCCCAAAAGATTGTGGCCATGATCTTCTTGGTTGTAAATGCCGGGAAGATACCCTAAACTTAGACCTGGAACGTTTCCTTCCTTAAAAAAATTCCTTCCCAATATATTCTTCCCTTTCAATTTCATATCTCACCAGTATCCACCGCCAGTGGTACTTCAGTAGTAAAAACGGGAGTTAAACACTATTCAAAAAAATTCCTGGTTGACTGAGTGACCTTGGCCTTTAGAGGCGGTGCTTCGGCAGATTTACGCCACTTCAATGATTCACTTTTGGACAAGTATCACAGTAGAGGACCATAGTTATCTCCTGTAACAATGGTTTGCAAAACTTCTCTCGTTGGCACGGCAGAGCTCCGAAATACCTAACAACAGGTGCTTCTTTTGGACTGAGGAAAGAAGACTAGGCACTCATCTTGCACTAACCTTATTCATGTTTAAATGTTCACGAATAATTCAAAGGACTGTTGTTTTAGGAAAACCCAACCTTGCTGCTATTTCTAAACCTTTGAACCGCCGGTCTTCCGTAACTTCTCCTTCCACAAGAGCGATGTTTTCAGGAGTGAGCACCTCCTGTACGCTCTTCATCTTCAATGCTTTCTGGACCTATTCCAAAAAGTTTGGCCCATTCTTTACGGTAGAATATGAAGGGGATGCTTTCCCATATACACCGTCCAATCGCTGTTTATTTTCATTTAGAATAAGTCCTTGTTTTGTGAAGAACTTAATAACAGCTCGAAACTCCATTTTGAACATGTCACAATCTTCTATACATAGCCTTCGTTATGCAGCTATATCGAACAACTGAACATAGAGAAGCGGACATTACAGCTGCAATTATTTACTTAACAGATAAGGTATGACACCGGATACGGGTTTTGTGAAGGCGATATTCCTTATCGGTGAGACCGGAAACTTATGGATCTACCGTGGTATGATTACCTCAGAAGACTATCTTTGCTAAATAAGTATGCTTATTTCAGGCACTAACGACACTCAAATTTGTGTAGCAATTAAACTAAGTATTCCGGAGATAAGAAAGCGAAACCAAGCTCCTAATTGAATTCGTGCAAAGCTCAAGTTTGCCAAGTTCAGCATTCCGAGAAGGTGCGGTCTTCCCTATGGCATTTCTATATCGAGAAACGTGCCTTAACCATTACCCGGCTATCATAAGCTAGAGAAAAAAAAAATTACTCTTGTGTATGCGTCATTAGATAATTAGAAAATATATGTGTACCATCTATTTAATTTAAGCTAAAAGTTTCATACGGTTAGAAATAAACTATGCAATTATGACAAAAATAAACATTTTTTTCCTTCCCTATTACAAACTTTCATGGCTTTCCTTTCCTTTCACATACCTGTATATTCGGCTTTCTCCGGTGCTGCTCGGGACCGGAGCACCAGACATCGTGCTCTCGTACGGGTAAGTTACAGACAGCACTATGCCATCACTATAAGTTTTGCATGTATTATTAATTTTATTTATTTCATTTTTTGTCAAACCTAATCCAATCTAATCTAACTTAAAATTGCAACTCATTGTTTGTCCTCTTTAAAAAGTAACCTCTCTCCGCTGTCGTTCGGGACAGGAGATCTAGCAGCTCCGAGAATTTAGCTACGGCTAAATGTAAGTACCACATCGGCCTGTTAGCTCAGATATTTGGAACGTGGTGTTGGAAGATAACCACAGGTAAATCCTCGAAACCGGGGAACCCAGTGGTTTGCTGAGGCTTGCTACGGCCTGACGGCCTACGCTCCTCTCCTTTTCCTATATATAAATTGATAGGGGCGAGTTAAATCACTGTAATGGTGGCAAATCTCCTTTGATTCCAGCAGAAAAAACATCGTAAATATCAAATCAAATATCGCATTGTGTGCATGATATTATGTTAGCATGTAAATCATTGCAATGGTGCCAAATTTCCTTTAACGCCGGCAGAAAAAAAGCATCAGTATGTGAAGATTCGAAACCACTATTTTCCCAATTATAGCATATAGGTCTAACCGTCTAAGCTATCATACCATGGCGCTTGAGAACGTTATTATCTAGCTATATCTCTGTAACACTACCTTCGGCTTTCTCCATTATCGCTCTGGAGTGGCTCGGGACTGGAGCTCTGGCAGCTCCGAGAATTCTTCTATGGGTAAGGAAAAGCGATGGTGATCATCTAGGTAATTAGTCGCCTACTTCTGTTGAAGCCCACACTACGACTCGGCTCGGCTCGACTCGACTGGGCTTCGCTTTCTCTGCTGTCGCTACGAGCTGCTGCACCAGGGATATTCGTCGATCTGTGCGGTCTGCTAAAGTATCTAATACACTCCTTTAAGGGATCGAACAAAGAGAGATGGTCATGGTGGGCTCTGCTGGCAGACAAGGAAGGAAGGGGGGATAGGTAAATTTCTGACCAAAGTGAGACAGCTCGGATTAACCACAAGAAATTTTATCTCAAGATGAAAAGGCTGAACTGTAACTAATATGGAGAAAATCTTATGCCACTTATCAGATGGAATATAACAGGTTCATTTATTAGTTATGCTTTCAGTAATATATAAATTGTTTTCTCAATATTTAACAACAAAATTTTGAATTGCTGACAGTTTTTTTGCAATGAAAACAATTTAATGGCGTAACTGTTCTATGGTAATTTTATGCAACTAGCGTCATAATCAGATCCTGCAAGTTCACGTATTTATTTTGGAAAAAATAGGCAGGCAAAATGGCACTTGAAACACTGAAAATAGGCCATAACTTAATTATAATAGGCATTTATTAAAAGGTAAAATAGAAATTGATATCACTCATTATTAAAGAAAATAAAATATATAATTAAGATACTTAATAATTTCTTTATCTCATAATTAAAGTACCTAAGCTTATTTTTCATGATTACAGGCAACAACTAGATGTTTCTTTCCAGGGTTCAACTTTCATAGTCAGCCACTTGTCAGAGGAAATATTTCCATCGTGTATTGAACGTTCTACTTCCACTGAAGCTACTGGAGCATATTAAAAAAACTGTTTGGGAAGGACTTATGCCAATTACAACAGATTTTTAATAGTGTTTAACGCCCGTTTTTACTACTGAGGCACCACAGACGGTACAATAGAATATTCACCTTTCATGATATCATGGAAATGTTGATCAAGACAAAGTAAAGTAGTTTTGAATAGTCCTAGCGAATGACCAAAGATGCGCAGTGGTTTCTGGTTGAATTCATTTTTTATTTGTGCGTTTATAGGGAGGCAGCTTAGTATCTTTCTTAATTCCCTACTGAACACATTGTAGGCACGGTTTATTGCACAGCTCTCATCTTTCTCGCTTGCAAATGTCAGTTATATTTATGCAGCTGAGAAGTTACCTCAACCAAAAATTTCGTAGAACTGTCTCGCGCAGGTCGATACAAGATCATTCGCCAGACCTTTCAAAACTACAGTACTTCCATCTTCCTCGCTATTTCCTGGTATTCGAATTCCCGAAGTAACCTGCATTGATTTCACTAATGAAGGTTCTTCTGCTATTTAAAGAGCTTAAGCGAATGGGTTGAGGATAAAGTTTTTGACTGCTTGGAAAAAAATTAATGTGCAAGACTTCCAAAGATATTTTTGTGAGATGAAATTACCATTTAATTTTTATCACTTTTTTCACTTCGATATATTAAAATCCTTTATGTGCTTTTAAAATGTGTAAATAATTGCAAAAAACAGCATAACGATCCAAAACATGCAAAAAATAGTTTTAAGCTTAAAACAGGCAACAAAAGCAAAATAAAAGTTGGCACTATCGACCCTAAATGTACGGAAACATATTCGTTTATATCCACCTAGATAGAAAAGGCAATTTGCCTAAATTTCGGGCTCCTGGAAGAATTTTATTGATGATCTTCACCAATAATAAATACTGTTTATAATTCTGGTATACAAATGGCTAATATTTTAATAATAAGTTCCGATTTCCATTATAAATTTTTTCACTTTAAAACTGAATCTATTTAAAATATCCGTTGGTAATTCTAGTAACTTTGTGGTGGGGGTAACTTTACAGATGCATAAATGTAACAAACATCTGAAAGTGATAAAGAATAGAACGGTATAGCTGTGCATTAAACCGTCCCTACAATGTGTTCAGAACGGAAGTAAGAGAGACACTAATATCCTGATTCCCTATAGACGCATACGCAGAAAATGAAACCACTACACTTATTTTGCTCATTCGCCAGGACTATTGAAAACTACTTTACTTTGTCCTGGCCATCATTTCCATTATGTCCTGAAAGGTGAATTGTTGTAATTGCAGAACATCAGGAGAATGTTGACATAAACAATACGTTAAAAAAGGGACTACAAACCAAACCAGCATCTTGCTACAAGGACGAACCCGATGTGTCAAACTGGGATGTCGTTTTTTAAATGTTTTTCGCGAAAACAAGTGAATGACATCCGTTCGAGAGCAGCAGGGGCTCTGGCAGATAAATTATGTACAGCAGTGAACGTGGAACAACGAAGGAAGAAGAGATAAAGAAGATTGACACAGCGCTGATGCAATTAAGGTTTCTGAACAAGCCAACCGAAGACAAAGTTAGAAGCGAACACATGGAAGAACAAGGGAAAATAGATACAGAATGATATCTTGCAGAAAACGAAAACAAACGAGTGTGAAATGGCAGAAAATCAATTTTCTAAGCAACTGGGTCAAGCAAACATGTAAAATATCTGATGCTCTGTCCCTTAAAGCTTAAAATGCATTTATTTAACAATGAAGAATTCTATACAAAGCAAGGGTTTCACTCCTAACCCTCATAGTTGCTTGAGATTGCAAAAATTGTGTGCTGCGATGTCTTCGCAATAATAAATCGGCTCTCTTCCGCTAATATTATGCTGCATTAGTGCCTTCATCTTTAGAAATCGTACTGGAAGAATAAGCACCCAACATTAATGATGAATAAACAGCGAATATCAAGAGAGAAAAAAAAGACACTTTTATGCGGGGCGATCTTATGGAATATGACGGTTTTCATAACCTTCTTGTGAGACACTCCTATAGAATTAAATAAAAATACTTTTTCAAAGAACAAGTAACACAGTGAAATTTATTAATCTGAACTTATTTTTTAAAAATCACACTTTTAAGTGGGTTACATGACAACGAACACATTCGTGCAATCGCTCGGGAAGTTTACTATAACTCGCAGCAATAAAACGTGATCACTGTCTCTAATTTCACGAGTTATGTTTTCTTTTAACTGCATGATGGTCCGTGTCCTTTCGCAGTACACTTTACTTTTCAAGTATCCCCATGAAAAATAGTCTGCAGCTGTTAGATTGGACTGGCCAGGCTCAGCAAATCGAGAAACGATGCGAGGAAACAGGATCCGCAGAGTGTTCATTGTTGCGGTGTGAGTTGTGACACCATCGTGCTTGAACCAAAACTAATTTTCATAATTATCGTCCTTTTTTTTTTTAATCAGAGTTTAATGCCCGTTTTTACAGGCGGGGGACACTGATGATACATGTAGTGAAATGGTAAACTGAGAAAGGATTTTTTTTTTATGAAGTGTTTCAGGCATAAGTTTAGGGTACTTCCCCGACATTTTCAACTTATGAGGACTGAGGAAAACCTGGAAAAACTTAATTAAGGAGGATGGTCCTTGTGAGATTCAAACCTCTGACCTCCCGCTCACGAGTCCGCGTCCTAACGACCTCGGCCTCCCGTGGCAATATCCCATCTGAAAGTCCAGTGTTGTCAGCATTTCTGGCACATTAAATTCTGCCCTAAATCTTCTCTGAACATAGGAGATTGACTTAGATTCCATAAATGTTGTAACAACAACGAATGCACTTTTTTCAAACGTCCAATTATCAATACTGTTGTTGTTTACAAATGGACAGAATAAATTGCACAGTTACATAGCATAATTGTAATGCAAAATCGCTAGAAACGGCAGGGTCTGAAAACTGTAAAATACATAACATTAAATTGATTAAGAACTATATTTAGGAATTCCTATTATTCCATTCCATTGGGCCACTTGTGATTTTTTTTTTAAAAATAAGTGCAGATTAATAAATTGCCCTGTGCTACTTGTTCCTTTAAAAAAATATTTTTATTTAATTCTATAAGAGTGCCCCCACAAGAAGGTTTTGAAACCATCATACTCCATAGGGTCATCATGTATTTGTTTGACAAAAATATTATAGTAGGCATTTGTTGCCATGGAGACGTGTAGACTATATTGATTTTTTTATAAACAAGGCATTGTAACAGAATATTCCAATTATGAGTAGAAAGTCTCAGATACAGCAAATTTATCTTACTGTTTGCGCTTCATTATCATATTCTTTATTTTTACATGTTGTGAGTGAAAATATTATCTTTAAAATTTTGCGACCTGAAAAGGTGGCCCCAGCAGTGGCAGTGTACGTTACAATGCAATGTTTCAGAGACTAGGTTTGAGTCTTGAGCTACAAATCAAAATGAAGACAGGTACTGCGTGTTGGCTACACTGACCACAACACAAATGCACGACGCGCGATATTTATTTTTTTTTTTTTTTGATAATTTCAATGCGATATCCGACTGTGATTGGTTAAAATTCAAATTTTTGTTTCGTTTCATTAGTCGATTTTAAGATGACGTAACATGAGTGAAATAATCATTGCAATTTTTATTTACATCAAAACTTTTATCAAATATTACAAATTAAATTTCTATATAATAACTTTCCGTATAAGAAAAGGAAATGATTCTTAGCAGACTGCATGATCTGGTATAGTGTAACTGCGAACCCCTAGATGACATCACGGGCGCTGTCCCTTGTGGTCACAATGCATTTTGGTGGTATTAACTACTTTTTAACGGTATACATTCTGCCTATCAAAAAGTTTTCCTAGTAAGTCTATAGGCTATCCGATTTTTACCACTTCGAACTTTAACAAAAAAAAAACCGTCAGAGATGTGTAAATAAAACACATTATTTAACATTTAAAGTGATATTTACAGCACAAGAAAGTTAAAGTAGTTATTGGTGGGAAGATGCGCGGTGGGGGTAATTTTTGATAACTGCCCCGCGTTGGAGGGTCAAGGTTTGAAGGGGTTATAGGTGGCGGGGAGAATGGTGATAGGAGTTTGATTGTTCATGACCCAGCTCACCACTCAATAACTCTTCACGTCGATCTCAGGGATTAGCTGGTTTTCGGGACCTGGTAGTGCCGGGTTGGGTGAAGGGAATTAAAGTATCATATCGACCAGAGAGAACACATTATCTGCAGGTTGACGTCGTTTATTTATCAAAGAGTGCATCCCATGGCGTTTCTGTTCGGACCGCAGTAACGAGACGTCGGGCAGACACGCAGAGCTGTACTGTTTGACTAGCAGTGTGATTGCTGACCGCTCGGAAGACTTGTCAAACTGAAATGACGCTCGAACATGGTGTTCCTATGACGTCTGAACGCTGAATACTTGTAGGACCA
>CM060836.1:6457500-6540000 GCA_030762175.1 Metallyticus violacea | reverse complement strand
TGGGGGTAAACACCAATTAAGATGGCAAACCTATCCTGGACAAACACAAACTAGGAAATTGGTCCTAAGTCCTAGCAACACTATTTCCGTATCTCTTCTCAAACTGGGCAGTAGAGGAATAAGGAAATTAGTTGCGTTAATTACTGAACATGGTCGTTTCAGGAAACATCTAATTAAAAGTGGGACTCTATAAAGATGAACCCATTTGTAGAATGTGTAAATTATCCTGTTTGAGTGTCCATTCCTGGTAAGAAAGAAATTTACTCTCTCTATAACCAGGGAAGAGGGAAGACTTAGGAACGGACGCTAACGTTAGAAACAAAATATTGCAACTTGTTCAAGGAACAGATTTTCGGATACAATGAATGTCGCTCTTCCACTACTATTTTCAGTAATTTTATTCTAACATGATCAGGCCGGAAATTAATTGATCGCATTGTTTCTAATAAATTTTATTTAAGATATTTTATTATTTCATGAAAATGGATCAAAACTGTATGCTTATTGCTGTATTTTCATGGTACATACATGTGCAGAGCCCTAAGGTATTCACATATTACTCAAAAGAAAATAGAATGTATTGCAAGATAAAAGAGATGGTAAATGGAGATAGCAATTCTATTAGCAATTGGTGATGATATTTGCTATCATTTACAAACATGTCAACGATTCCGGCAATAAATGCAGCTGGAAGAGAAAGCGGAAACAGAACTCAGGTCGCTATGTTAGCACAGAACTACTCAATAGAGCCTAGTTGTATACACGACCATTAATCATCCCGTCCTTGTTACGTATCAGCCATTCATTAGCCAGAGATTACAGGGACTGAACTTTGACCTTCAGATGTCTAAACTCTAAGCTGCTCTGGGAGAATCCTATACCTATTCTACGGATTTTTCAAACCTATTGATGAATTGAGATAAAGTTTATTTATTAAGTTTATTAATTAATACAATGTCTCCGCTTTTATACGTAGCAAATTACATAAATACTTTTATATCTCAACTTTATCTTCCGTAAGTCACTTTTTTACTGCTAGTTTTAAATTGTTCCATTCGTTGGAGAAACAAGTGTTTATTGTATTCGGCAACATAGTCATTTACATCCTTGTTTTCAGTAAACTTCTTCCCACTGAGTAAACCTTTCAAGTGAAAGAAGTACGAGCTTAGATCCATAAGTTTCCATCCTGACCATTTTCTAAATATGATTTCACTTTTCAATATAGTTACCCTTTACTGCAATACACTTCACACATCTATTGAATTAACATTTCAATTCCCCCCCTCCAAAATAGTCAAAAGTCTTGTCTGAAAAATGGGCATAAACAACACCCATCACTTCGCCTTCTTGAGTTTTGAGAAGAGGAAATAGTCACTGGGAGGTAGATCTGGGCTGTAGGGGGGATGGTCGATATCTCTCAAGCCACATTTCTTTGCAACTTCTTTACAACAAGAGATGTGTGCACAGGTGCGTTTTCGTGAAGAAGGCGCACACCACCACAAAGCTTTTCTCGCCTTTTCTCTTTGATGGAAGCACGCAGTCAGTGCAGTAGGCCAGCAGGATACTCCGCATTTACTGTGGTGTTCCTCTCCTTGAAGTCAATGAAGAGTATTCCTTCACAGTATCAAAAGATTGTGGCTATGATCTTCTTGGTTGATTAAGTGACCTTGGCCTTTAGAGGCGATGCTTCGCCAGGTTTACGCCACTCCATTGATTCTCTTTTGGACAAGGGATCATAGTAGAGGACCATAGTTTCATCTCCTGTAACAATGTTTTGCAGAACGTCTCTCTCGTTGCCACGGCAGAGCACCAAAAATGCCTGGCAACAAATGACTTAGGAAAGAAGTCTAAGCACCCATCTTGCACTAACTTTATTCATGTTTAAATGCTCATGAATAATTCGAAGGACTGTTGTTTTAGAAAGATCCAAACTTGCTGCTATTTCTGTAACTTTGAACCGCCGGTCTTCCATAATTTCTCCCTCCACAAGAGCGATGTTTTCAGGAGTAAGCATCTCCAAGGGCCGACCTGCACGCTCTTCGTCTTCAATGCTTTCTGGACCCATTCGAAAAGTTTTGGTCCATTCTTTTACGGTAGAATATGAGGGGGATGCTTCCCCATGTACACCGTTCAATCGCTGTTTAATTTCATTTGGAGTAAGTCCTCCTTTTGTGAAGAACTTAATAACAGCCTGATACTCCATTTTGAACATGTCGCATCGGAAGTTACAGCTGCAATTATTTACTTAACAGATAAGGGATGACACCTGACAAGGGGTTGGTGAAGGCGATAATTCTTATGGGCTAGGCCGGAAACTTATGGACCTACTCTCGTAGCTACGGGCTAAACCCCAGCGAGGAATCAATTTGTGCACTTTTGGCACTGCAAATGCTGATTTATGAGATGATGCGTTGTTCTGGCGAAAGAGTTTTCTGAGCGCCAATCTTAAGGATGTTTCTTTTAGTTTGGACGATCGCACAGACCTACTCAAATATATTTTAATGGAAGTGTAAATGAAACATGTAAATAACTAATGAACGAGAAAAAACCTGACCCCTCTGTGTGGTCTACTTGCTGAGATATTCACCAGTGTTTTATAAGCCTTGTTTGCTTGTGACGTCTTGTTACTTCATAGCATAACTTCCTTCTTCTCACTCAGTCATAGCTGATTCGCCGGGCTTCCAGAATATATCTTCACCGTTCGCAAGTCGTTTTCCGTCTCTGCCAAGGCCTGTTTCGAGCAGTCACTTCGTTCGCGAAGATGCCAAGACAGTTGAATTTAGAGCAACGCATTTATGTGTGCACGAGTAAAGAAATGTAGCTAGCTCCCCATATGTTTGCAGGTTCTTGGGTAATTTTCTCCCTTCAGAATTGAAATTCACGATCTTGTGAATAAATTTGCATTACTGGTTCAATCCAAAACAAGAAACAAGCAAAGACATAAAGTTATAGTATAAGACAAATTAGATTCAGCCGGCGCAAATGTTAACTTTTTGCCAACAATATCGCTACCGAAATTAGCACAGCAAGTTGGGATTTCAGTATCATCTGCACTTACAGCAACAAACAATTAAAACTCATATACGTGTCCATTGCCTACGACAGGTTGATCCCGTAGCACGTTTACGTTAATGTGAGTGGTTTCTTTCATCAGCAACTGAAGATTTAATCAACACAACTCACAGCTTGTGTTCTTCTCAGGCGATGCATGGTTCCACCAAAATGGTCCTTGAACACTCACAACACTCACTATTGCTGTTCTGAAAATCTAATTTTCTGCATAAGAAACCCCTCTTTAAAATAAGCAATTTGGAGATTAGTGTGCGATTTGTGCAAGACGCAAATGGTGCGACCGGCTGTGGCACGTCCAGCTGCTGAGACACAAAGCCCTATGCAAGCGGTAAGGATATACTCCGGAAGTCCTGTATAACCACAGCGTTCATCATGTATTCAACCGGTTTACTTTGAGTAAGTAACAAGTGCGTGCTATTAGTTACCACATTTTTTTTTTCAGAGCCTTTCGATAGAGATACTTTGTCTTATCTCACCAATAATAATTTAGCTTCAGTCAATAGTAGCCTAGGATTTAACAAGAGACAAACTCTACATGGAGTGATATGGAATGGCAGCCTATAAACGTCACGTTTTCCTCGGGGCCTTTGAGATCAATTGTTTAGTCATAGAGTTTCTCGGTTTTAATGCACCAATAATAATTTAGCTTCAGCCTGTGGAACAGTTTATCAGTGTTATTGTTGGGATACCGAGTAAAAGTGATAACAAAAGTTTGTCGCGTCTTTTGATATCGATGAGCGTGGCAGTAATACATGACTAAAGGAAGTACTTTCTACGTGTCGTTAGCTGTTTTCCATTTAAGTAATAAGTAGTCAAATTGCCGAAGTGCGCTGTTTTCGGATTTAAAAACCTCAGGGAAGAAACACACATAAAGAGATTGATCTTTCACCTCTTTAGTATTAGAGACAGATCACCTGTTCGATGTTCGACCTGAATAAATAAATTAAACAAGTAAGTTTTGTATCAATGTGTTCAATTCATTTCACAGAAGAACGATTTCTTGATATGCAAAGTGCATGAATTAAAAAAAAAATCCCCAATTGTCTCACTATACTTGCAATGACTAGAAGAACCTCAAAAAGTTAAAAGGTGACAGCGCTTATATTTAAATAATTGAAGAAGTTCAAAGAAGTACAAGTTTCGATTGTAAAATAATAATTTGATCCTTAAGACTCAGTGACAGAGACTACAGCCGCTGAAAAATTTAATGAAAATGAAGGAGCACCAATGGACGCTGCTATAAAATGTGCTTCATAACTGAAAGCTCTGGAGACGAAACGCCAATTGCCTGTAATAAAATAAAAATGGAACACGTTTCATTATTATGTTCGAATATTTACTGCTGCTATTTAAATTTAGATTCCAATGCGGAAAAATGTGATACATATTAAGCCATCAGCATGAAATGCCGTACCGCGGGTGGAAATGCGATGCATTTATGGGCATAACAGTGGCGGCTCGTGACATAAAAACTTGCTACAACCCTAACTCCACACATAGAGTTTAATTTGAAAATGGTGTTGAGTATTTACTGCTGTAGAGTTTCAACATACGGCATACGTTAAATTCGATGTCGGGTGTAAGCGTTCTTGAAGTTTATTACTGTTATTGGTGATTTTTTCCGGTGTTGAACATTATTCTTTGATTTTCCAAGAAATATAAAACTAATTTTGTGTCCATGCTATTATAGATCAAAGTTGTGCCAGTAGAAATGCGAGGGAAAAGTGTCCATCAATGGAGCTGGCTACTGGCGCAACCTTACTCCCAAATGAAAGCAGGTCAAAGAAAACTCTCTGCACTAATGTTTTCGCGGTTGCAAAAACTGTGTACGAGAGCGGTATTCAAAAGGCTGTGTTTAGATTTTAAATTGTTCCCTAGGGTAAAAAACCTATATACAAAAATGGATAAGCCGAAAGGCACTTGAAATATTGAAAATAAGCCATATAATATAATTAAAAGAGGCACTTATTAAAAGTGAAAACAGAGATTAATGTCATTATTAATGAAAATAGGCATTTAAAAAAAACTTAGTAATTTTATCACACAATTAAAGTACTTAAGCTTACTTTTCATGGTTACAAGCAACAAGAAGACGTATTTTCAAGGTATCATCTGTCATAGTTAGCCGGTTGTCATAGAGAACATTTTTCATCGTTGAAAAAGAACGTTCTACTTCCACCGAAGTGATTGGAGCATATTTAAAACAAGCTGTTTTGTAAGGACTCGTAACAGTTACAACAGAGCATTCACACCTTTCAGGACATCATGGAAATGTTGATCAAGACAGAGTAAAATATTTTTGAATAGTCCTGGCGAATGAGCAAAAGATGCGCAGGTTTGTGGTCGAGATAATTTTCTATTTACGCTTTTATTGGGAATCTTTCTTACTTCCGTACTGAACACATTGTAGGGACGGTTTATTGTACAGCTGTACCGCTCTCATCTGTCTTGTTTGCTATTGTTTGTTATATTTATGCAGCTGAGAAGCTACTCCCACCATAAATTTCCTAGAATTGTCTCACGGGAGGTCATTCGCCAGGACTATTCAAAACTACAGCACTTCCCTCATTCTCTCTATTCCCTGGTATTCGTACGCCCGAGTTAACCGACGTTACTTTCACTAATGAAAGCTCTGTTGTTTAAAGAGCTTAAGTGAATGGGTTGAGGAGAAGTTTTTTTGAGTTCTTGAAAAGAAATATATGTAGAACAAGATTCTCAATTGAGAGGTGAGTATGTATGTCATTTAATTTTTATAACATTTCACTTAGATATATTGAAATTCTTTATGTGTTTTTTAAAATGCGCAAGTAATCGTAGAAAAATCCATAACGACCTAAAACAGGAAAAAAAGGCGAAATAAAAACTGGCCCTACTGACCCCAAATATAGGAATAGTGTTCAGTTCTAACTGACTCTTAAACATATCCATGCAGATAGAAAAGGCATTTTGCTTAACTTCCGGACTCTACTTATATCGATTAGAGCTAGGATTCTCCCAAAGTTGCTGGTTTACTGCACCACTATATTTTTCGGTTATCAGCTGAAGTAATGCACGAACACATTAGTCTATTTTATCTACTAGATGTGGAGTGAAATTAAATTTCATTTCGATCCTCTTTCTATTCAACTCACAATCAATACATTTTCAGCTGGAATAAGACAGAGAGAGAGGCGCTCCATAAAGAAAGTATTTAATAACAGAAGGTCCGATGACGTCAAGGATCTGCAGACCACGTAGTTCTAATAATGCTCCTTAGAGGTTAAACCGTATCTGGGGATGATAGCTTTCCGAGACGTGATGCTCTAATCGATATAAGCCTTTACCCTGGGGAACAATTTAAAATTTAAACGCAGCCTTGTTCCTCGGGGAATTAGAAAAACAATCAACGGCGTTCTCTCTAACCGAATACAACACTTCGATTATCTACGTTCTCCTGATCTGAAGAATCTATATTGCAGATCTCAGACCCATGTAATATTAAATATATCTAATAAAGGGAGGACAAAAGAGCACCAAATATTGATATGCAACGCCAGCTACCATTTTTGTTTCGCTGACGGCCACCGGAAGTGCCATGGCAATAACTGAGAGGAATAAAGTGTCAAAACTTATTACAAAATTGCAAGGCAAAGCGAGAAGGCACTTTGCGTTCTTCAATTCGCTAATTCTGAGTCTGTTGTGACTGTAAAAGAGCATATCGTGTCTGTTTATAATAGCACAATAAAGTGGTACATAAAATTTCACAAATTTCAGTACATGTGAATGTTTTGTTTGCAATGAAATGTTTCTCGGAATTTGTATACACACTGTACAGTAGCAGTAGCAGTAGTAGAGTAGTAGTAGTAGCAGTAGTAGTAGTAGTAGTAGTAGTAGTAGTAGTAGTAGTAGTAATAGTAGTAGTAATAGTAGTAGTAATAGTAGTAGTAATAATAGTAGTAATAGTAGTAATAGTAGTAGTAATAGTAGTAGTAGGAGGAGGAGGAGTGTATTTATTAATGTGGCACCAATACAATACAATATAATGTCAACAGTCGCAAGTGTTCAATGGGCAGTACATGCTTTTTTAATATACTAGGTCTTGATTGATTTATTTATGGACGCTCTTTAACAGCTCAGGTCATCAGCGTCCCGTTCAACTCAGGGCGTGAAACGGCCGACAAATTTTGCTCAGAGGCCTCTCTTTCAGGCTTGAGGTTCTTTATCGTGCCGTAAATGTACGACACGGGACCCACGGCTTTCCTTCCCTTCCGAAGGAAGCCATACTTACGATTTTTACGCCCGAAAAAATCCATCGATCCTGGCCGGGTTCGAATCCGCGTTTTGGGCGTAGGAAATATACTAGGTCTATTTGCTTTAGTACAAGATATTAGATTAGATCTTTCACAATAAACTATAAAACATATATTCAAGAATAAAGGAAATAAAAATAGAATAAAAGAAATACAAGGAGATGTTTTGAAAAATATTAAAACTCCATATAAAAACAAAGAAATCTCATTATGACACACAGCTGGATTTGTTTCCCCCTAACCCCTCCCCTGTTATCAGCCATTTCATGTCTGAGCTATCTCACTCCATCAGAAATGTTTCTGTCTCTCTCTCTCCTTCTTTACCTGCCAGCAGAGCTCAGGTTGACCATCTCTCTCTGTTCGATCCCGTAAAGGACTATGGTAGCTTTTCCTCCATTCTTCCGTATGTTTAATTCAAGCAGATTATATGTAAATATATAAGATAAACATGCAACATACATTGCCGCGTGAAGTGGCCACAGTTTTAAAACTTGCAAGGGCAAAACATTTTCAAGAGAATCTGAATTAAACATGCACTGCAAGCTGTAAAACATAAAAATTGAGAAGCTGGAAATGAAACAGCGAGGCAAAAGAAAAAGTGGTAGGGGGTGGAACAGGGGAGAATAAAGAGGCAGAAGAGAAAACGACTCCTATTTCGGAAAGAGGAAAATGCTTCCACACTCACAAGAGCGGGTGAGGCCGTTAAAATTGAGAAAGTTTTCAAAGAAATAACGGGAAAATTCGCGGAGGAGCGGAAAATCAGGTACTTGCCTTGCATTTTGGAAGCCCGCACTGGGGCAGTTTTATACATATGTAAGACATAAGGGGCGATACAGATGGAGCGTCTCATGCTGCAGAAAAAAGGACGATACAGAAAACAGTTATAGCAGAAAATAAGTAATACTTGTTTATTTATTAAGCTAATGTTGTGATACATTGTGATATAGAAAGACAAAAGACTATTAATATTGTAGAAATAAGAAAATTATTTTCAATGTTTGAGAAAAGATATACAGAGGGTGCCAAAAAATGTATACACACTTTAGGCAAAGAAAAAACTGTGTTAACATAACAAAACAACTCACACAAACAGAAAATAATGAGCACTAATCATCTTAGACTTTTACAGTTACAACAGTTGCTCAAAATGCCCACCATCGGCGTCGATACACTTCTGAGTACGTTAAACTACTGGTTGAGCAACGTTTGCGAAAGTGTCCTCAGCGATTACAGTACTTGCCGTTTCAATTTCTCCCCGAAGTGCTGTCAGTGTAGCTGGTTTTTCTACGGTATACAACATCCTTAAGAGTTCCCCATAGGTAGAAGTCCAACTGCGGTTCTGTGCTTTACATACGTCTCCATTGCCTTTGAACTTCAACAACATGCTCGGTTTTCCATATCACTTCAAAATTGCTTTCCTCTGCTCAAACGATAATCTTAGCTCCATTTTGTAGTAGCAACGCTAGTATAATGTAATGTGAGTCACAGCTGTTTACAGAACATCATACTAATCTTGGCTTTATTTGTTCATTGTTGATTTATCTATCACGTAGCAACGCTATCATAATGTATGTGAGTCACGTCTGTTTACAGAACATCATACTACACATTACTGTTGTTTTTCGGTTCAACTTTGAAATATATGAAACACCTATCTACTGTGAAAGTGTGTATACGTTTTTGGCACCTTCTATATTTTGTATAGGTGCCAGAATCATGCTTTATTTGTCAAAACCGTTAGTAAAGTATAATATTATGATTCTAGTTGTATAAAATTATCGCCATTAAATTGTTTTCTTTGTTAAAATGTTTCATAATTGAATATTCAGTGTTTAACTTTAAATGAGACTTCTTATTATTTACATACTGGTATGGTAGCAGTTCAACTTCTTCCAGGTTTTGGGGGTCTGGCATTGTCCTGCTACAAGATAATTCTATTTCAGTCAACTAATGCTGGGTATCTCTGTCTCAAAACTACATGATCTCGTTCCATTTGGTGAAAATAAAAATTCGCATCGATTGAAACAAACTCCCATTGAATCACATCTTCAAATTTCCACTAGACACATGACGTACTTCTGGGGCCGCTGACTTTGGCAGGCTGACGGGGATTTAACCACTGTATGAAGGTGTCAGGTTGAGAGAGTATGGTGGTTGTCAGGTGATTAATTAAATTGATTAGGAGTGGCCCCTTACTAATCACCAAGGTTTGTAGATATTGAGATTGATGAGACTCCGTCCCACAGGTTATCGCTGTTTTTCGTTGATGGAACTCAACGGGGATAAGATGGGAATTAACGAGATGTAAAAGAACACTCGACACGAATATCATGTAATTGCAATTTATTAACTTTAGAGTCTTTAATAGTAGATGATGAACCTCGTCGCTTAGGCTGCCGATGCGAACACAACAGTCACAAGCTATATCAACGACACGAACTCAAATCTTGTTAAGTAAAACCACTTCTATGCAGTTCTAGTAGAATGTTTGTTGACTTTATCTGAAGCTACGGTGAAATTATCCACGAATAACGCTTGACTAATAAGTACTGAAAGAATGAATCTTGACTTGATAGCGACTGGACTACTAGATTGCTACATGACTGCAACTTCAATGAGACTCGATTTAGACTTGAATGATACTTGAATGTCCATGAAAATGAAAAACGGGGCGAAGGTTCATTTATATATGCAATACAAATCTTGATTCGTTGGCCGCTACCCACGCTAAGTTTGGCGCCATTTTCTTAAGACTATTCACCATTGGATGTCTTCAAAATATTTTCCTAACTTCTTATTTGCCAGATTCGCATTTTGGAAATATGAGTCAAGCGATTGGCTCGGCTTTAAAGTTTTAAAGAGACAACTCCTTCACAGGTCGATGTCCTCTGCCAGCTGTCAGTTATAATCTACGAAGCGATTTTGTTCGCATGGCAAGGGAAAGTTCTAGCCTTTTAAGAAACATTTGGTACGGTCTCTGGAAGGCTATCCCTTTTCCAATGTTAAGACTTTTATGACCATGTTTTCGCAGGACAGCTGCCTAGGTAAGGCTCACCAGAAAAACCTTCCATTGCACTTTCTGCGTCTTTCTTACATAGCGAATAAACTGAAAGAATAATTACAGCAATATTTACATTGAATGCATTTGATTACGCAGCTGTAGAGAGATGTTCATACTAATTACATTAATATAACATATAATATATTACTCATCTGTAATAAAACGCAAAATAGAAACAAGTGTCACGCATATGAAATATATTGGGTGTGGCAGCTACGGGGTGCTACAAGGTTTGCGGTAATATACACGTTTTTCATCACATGTGACAATTGTTCTGATAAATCTATCATCCATGGAATTTGCGATAACGTTACGACAGCTTAAAATAGTTAGATTAACTTTAGGATGCAGAATGCGTCAAAAAGTACATACATTAAGTACATTTAATAAAAGTGTCACACCTTTCATATTTGCAAATTTAGCTCTGGTGTAGAGTTTATCAGTTTAAATGCTTAATATTAATATGTCTCTTAGAAAATAAAAGTGCATGATGTACAGATCTACAGCTTCTGTATGATTTTAAGTGTCTTAATGTGGTGTTTCGATGCACCAAGTTCTTCTGACAGCCTACAAGTACTTTTGCACAACTATTTTAGCTCTTGCTTTCAGCGGTGATGAAAGCTGCCAGTTTTTCTATTCAACAGAAACAATTATCTATCTCAGTAACAACGATGAATAAAAATTGAACTTTAGAATAAAAAAACAGGTTGTTAGTACCTACACTCGCGCGCGGCGCTGGTGTGCAGTAGAAAAAAAAAAATTGAAGCAGTCCTTTCATTGCAAGCGACTCACGTGACGCGTGTAAACAAGTATTTTGATTATAGTTAATCAAGTTAGTGTAATCAACAGAGATTAATTTAGGGGTAATTGTCTGTTGAATAAATAATGGGATAATCTTGTGTTGCATATCGTAGGAAAGACTGGGAAATTCCTTTTACCAGTAAACTGGGTTAAAGTAAATACATAGCACTTGGCCGTTCTCACGATGATTACTTCTCGGCTGCAGGCGTACCAACATCGACTGCACTTCAACTCAACCGCTCCCCTTGTCATAACCTTGAACCCCGCTTTCTGATCCCGTTTTCAGCCGGTCTCACGAGAATATACATTCATTCGCGAGAATAGTTGCATCTACAGCAATGTATTTTCACATATAAACCTTATTTTAAATGTCAGTGGCTTGCGTATGCGTGAGGAAAGTGTTCAGAGATTTTCTGATGAATACAGTTAACATTGGGCAGTACAAAACACAAAAGCATGAACGAAAACTCAATATTTCAACAGAAATAGTACAAATCCTGAATCTTCACCAACAAAATTACTTTAGGAATTTGCCTATTTTTTTTTTTTTTTTTCGGAATCTATGTAAATTAAAACTAAGCTAAATTACGATTAAAGCAGTTTAAAACTGTTTTAAAAATTGTACGTCATAGTAAATGCTATTTACTGTTAAAATTAAATAATTATATCAATCACTATTATCACAATATAACCTAAACTAGCGAAATACTATATTTTAAAATATCGTCTGCATATCGGTCCTTCTGTTAGGTTTTAGATTCGGCAAAATCCCAGAGGAGGGGTGACATAATCAAATGAACTGAGACAAATACACTTCATCTCTCCCTAACCTGACTTGAAAAAACCTGCTATTGAGTAAGGCATGCAGAGCCTCCGACCATGATATCGCCTATCTATGTTAAAAACAGTGCATTAGTTCAAACAAGGAAACGTTACAATTGGTTAATAAAAAGTTCATGTTTGGTAGGTTTAGCTTTACAGCCTAAATGAACACTGCCACCTTGAAAGGTTATGTTTTTGAAGATCTGTTAAAGAACAATGAGAAACAGCACAAGTAAGATTCAAGATTGTTTCTGGGGGTGAAAGGGAAAAATTACAAAGAGATAATTGCAGACATGTCAATGACATACAAAACTTTAGAGTGCAATGTGTCATTGAAACTACATTATCTACCTTCCCGCCTCACTGCTTTCCTCCTAAGCTGCGAATCGTGAACCGTAATTGCGTTTTAATCAGGGCAGTGATGTCATGGAAAAACAATAGAGGAAAATGATTGCCAAGCATGTTAGGTGAATGTCGTTGACAACTTGTTAAAGATGTTCCTGATGTGTTTTACAAACGAATATCTTTTAGATTTTTTTTTTTTAATGTTGGTAAACTCAGGCATTTTTAAAATATTTTTGCAAGATAACTGATAAAACTTATGATTATAGGTAATTATATTCTTGTATTATGTTTCATATTTCATATAAATTAATTGATTTTGGGAGGTTACATTTCATATGCCGGAAGTAACAATAAGGCATGGTCAAACTTTCTGTGTTGAAAAAATGGAGCTATGTGTCCAATTATACAAATTATGAATTTCCAAACTTTTTTCACTGTTAGGGAGAAGAAAACTACATTTTTTTCGAAGTTCTGATTATGTCCTTCACTAGTGTCTCTTTTCAAACACCAACAGTAATCAGCCGTCACATACACAGCCCTATAACTTTGATAGTGGTTTCCATTCTTTACGAAACCTTGTTCTTCACTCATTGCACCAAGATTCGCAGGAAAGTAATCAATATGGCTGAATGCACTTTATCACTCATTCTACACCCTAAATTTCTAAAATGTTGCGCATATTGTCCGCATTTTCTTTATAGTTCTCAGATTTCTTGTTGCCAAGAAAGTTTTCTGTCACTTTTTTTGTATGCCAATCGTGCTGACTTCCCTAATTCGAACATCGACTGAGGAAAGATCTCATCCTGCATAAGTTCAAGAATCTGGGAGTCCAACGAAAACACCTGCTGCTATCTTAGCTTCAGTTTTCTGTGGTAGCTTTATAATAAGAAAATTGAAACAATCACTATACTTATTCAGAACAGTAACAAATTGCTTCATCAGGTCTAACTTAATATGGAGTGATGGAAGAAGGACATTAGAAGGAGAAACCAATGGTTTTGTCTCTTTGGGGCCAATTTTCTCTAATGCAATGTTCTGATTTAGCCCTACTGTCCCATTCTCAAAGTGAACTATTTATTTACTTAATTAAATCTCTCAGAATATTTGTTTGTGTATATCTGCTTAATGAACAAATAAAATTGTTATTTATATGATACCTTATTCTGGTTTGAGAGATTTCATATGGTTA
This sequence comes from Metallyticus violacea, assembly GCA_030762175.1. Taxonomy (NCBI): domain Eukaryota; kingdom Metazoa; phylum Arthropoda; class Insecta; order Mantodea; family Metallyticidae; genus Metallyticus; species Metallyticus violacea. The sequence continues at coordinate 6,526,421 of CM060836.1, read as the reverse complement.
TGAATCAGAAAATATGAACAGTTTTCATTCATCAATAATGGTGTAGACCAGTGTAATTGCAGAAATATTTAAACAACTGTTTTTTTTAAATGTTTTATGAGAAGTTTTAAACCTAATTCCCAGGAAAACGATACATGATAGAACTTTTGTACTTCAGATCTAAATTCCGCACCAATCACCAATTTTCATTCATTTGCAAAACAAACAGCTACATTTTGTTGTTCAGTGTTATCAGCAAATTCCTTCTAGCTTTGGGCAGTAAGCCAGTATCAAATTTCACTATATTCGTTTATGATATATTAGCGCCCGAGAACGAAGGAAACATTTCTCACACACACACACACACACACATACACACACACACACACACACACACACACACACCAACGCTAACGCGTGTCTCGACCTACTTCGACAGAGGCGCTTCGGTCGCATCGTTAGTTGTTTATGTTCCCGTAAATTAGTGAAAGAGTACATCATCTCCGCTCCGCATGGTCTGTTTATCATGAAGTACCTGCGACCAACCTGCGCTGCGGTGTTAACAATCTCTGCTTTAAAACAACTCTCGTAAAATGTTAAGCGTGTTAAAGTCGCATCCGCGTGGTAACACAGTGCACACTTTTTAAGCTCTCCAGTACACCAACTACTTCGGCTAGCCGGAGCGGAATGGGAGCACTGGAGCATTTGGGCAAATTTTGTCGAGCTGCTAGTACACGCTGTGAATTTTAAAGCCCTCTTATTGTAAAATGCTGCAAAAAGTTTGCGAGCACTGTTCTCCGAGAGAGTGGTTGTGTTACGGCAACAATCGTCCAGATTCGGAGTTCTGGGAAGTAAAACTTGCATTAAGGTATTGCAAGAGTGCTATGTAAATAACGACTGTGCTCATTGCTATGGAAAAAACCTTTGCTAATGTGTGTACAGCGCGTTATGACGTCAGGGTATTAATTATGCAGGAAGGCAATTGATGTCTGTTTGATTTTCGTTTATCGGAGGATGATTACAGAGTTCATTACTCGCTGTTTACATTGGTGTGATTGTTTCTGCTTCATACCGAAAAGTTTCCTCTGAAAGGAACGAAGCTTCTGTGAGAGGCTGAAAGGAGAAATAATGGGATGCATGGGGGCTGAATGGAGAGATGCGCGGGTAAAAGGACTCCTAGAGCAGATGGGGGAACGATGAAGAGTTTGAAAGCTAGCAGGGGTAGAGATAAAATGTTGCAGAGGCAAGAAAGTCCCATAAATTCTGGTGTGTCGAGAAAATGAAAGCCTACCACGCTAAAGCAGAGTTGGTGACAGCGCTTAAAGTTATCTTGTAAACAGAATTGTTGCAACTCTAAAAGGGGAACTTTATACTATTGGAATATATAGACTACAGAAAATAAGGTGCGACAAAACTTTCCTAGTAGCTGGTTTCGTATGAAAATTCTGGAAATAGAAGTCTCTTGCAAAATAAATCTATACTAAAAGAATATTTTCCCACGAATTACATTCATTTTTATCAACGAAGGACAGAAACAGAAAAGAGAGAGGAAAAAAAAACAGAACACTGATTACTGAAAATGCAATATACTCATAATAGAAAGAATTCTGAGACTAGCAAATGCAAATGATTAACGATTTTACTTTGCATATTCAAGATGTGTATACAGATGCGGGGGGGAAAATATGTACATAGAACTTAGGAGTAGAAAGGGGGCTGAATTTTGACATCCATATGATTCAACGTCATAGTTACGTTGCGATATGACGTGTGTTTATAGCAATTCACATATTAACCAATGTCAATGCTGGAGGTCACAAGCCATGCACTCCAACTCCATGTAGTTACTATACTTAAACTCAATTAATCAAAGCGGCACCTCTAGGAGGTGGATGCTTTGTGCTACCTCCCAAGATGTTAACGCTTATAATTTCCTATATTGGTGCGTTTTATGAGAACTTCTGTCTTACGTCTGATGTTTGTGTATTTGCGGCTATCTGTATATGATTGGTTTACGGTCGTGATAAGCTTGTGGGTCGCGGGAGGTGAGAGGAAACGGTAGGGGGAGCCCCTTGTCCATAAGCTATGTGAACGAATTTTATTTTATTTTTCATACATCAACATAAAAAAATATTTACAATAAAATGAACACAAAAAAGAAAACAATTATAATTTTAAAAATTAGAATTAATGCCTTCTAATGCCAATTAAAATTCAATAAACAAATATGTAGTAACATCTTTATAATATTACGATTATATTACTATATTTTTAATTCTTAATACTTCAATCCAAATATTGCAATTTGATTGGCTCAGCCCCATAGTCCCTGGTTCATCAGGAACTACCTATTGGAATATCCAGGGGACCAGGCATCTGATCCAACAGAAATAAAAGAATACTATGAATAATACGTACATAAACCGTTGTTTTGACCAATTAACTGCAATTTATACACTAGTTAAAATGAACAAATTAATTAATTATTGAGTTTATTTATTCAAATTAAAATATATGATATTAACTTTACAACCCTCGCAAGGATTAGCCTTTCATAATATACAAAACGTCCGTCATCCAGGTGCTGAGCATACTAAGTGAATTTTTCACCAAGTTAAATGCTTTTAAATAAAAATGAATATAAATTCAAAATTAGGTCTTATTAATTAATGAAATTTATTGATTGATTTGAGTTATTTACGGACGCTCTTTAACAGTTCAGGTCATCAGCGTCACATTCTAATCAGAGCGTGCAACGGCCGACAAATTTTGCTCAGAGGCCTCTTCTTTCAGGCTTGAAGTTCTTTATCGTACCGTAAATTACAACACGGGACCCACGGCTTTACTTCCCTTCCGAAGGAAGCCATACTTAGGATTTTTACTCCCCAAAAAATCCATCGATTCTGGCTGGGGTTAAACCCGCGATCTTAGGTTTAGAAGGCAAGTATGGTCACCACTACACCACCAGGACCGACAAAAATAATTAATGAAATGAAATAAGCTATGGCATTGCTCTTTGGTATTAGGGAAACAAAATTAGAATTCTTGCAATCTACAAGTATTCGAAACCATAATTTTAAAAGTATTGTTATTATTATTATTATTATTATTATATTAAAATGAACGGAGTACTATTATTAATGGAATATATTACAACTGGTAGCAAAGCTACACTGTGTGGGTATTTTTAAGCATTTAAATGTAACCATGTTTATGAACTAAGCCCTTGATATCATCTTTACATTCACTAAAATTGAGAAGAATAACAGAACGTTTCGAGATACATTGTGTATTTAAGATGTTCATGTGTTTCAATAAAACAAAAACATGTTACGGTTTAAAAACAATTACAATGTACTGCGCAAATACACATAATCAACAATAAACAATCGAAAGCTACATCGATTTTCATTGGCTTTGAAATTTTATTCAATTGTTACTGTAGTAAAAACATGTAACGAAAAAGTTTCCTGAAGATTATTACAAAACGCTCTTACATACAAATATAATTCTCACATGCATATTGGATTAATATTTCACATTTGCTATTTTCACAACGACCCTTTTGTTAAATATGAAACGCATGCAAAGTTTATATGCTGAATTAGTTTGGTCTTTTATTTTAAAACATCAGAGGGAAAATTATATCATAGAGCGCTTTAAATTTTTATTTTTTTCTAATATACCCCTACCCCTAATAGTCCGGTTACCCTAATTTTCAAAGGCAATTTTTCTTGTTTTATTTAAATGGTACATAACGAATTATGTTGTGAGGAAACAAAAATTCATGCGGCTAGAGTTACTTTTAAATTTTTGGTTTCACGAACACACCCGCTTCTAATGGTCAGATTTTCTTGATTTTCAGGAATTACTTTTCTTATTTTATTGAAATGGAGTATACCAGTTTCGTTGCGAAAAAGTAAATATTGATGCCGCTATAGTGATTTTAAATGTTGGGTTTCAGATAAAATCCCCAGTCCTAATAACCTGACTTCAATGAATTTCAGATAATATTTTTCTTGTTCTATTTCAATGGTATATACCGAGTTTCCTTTAAAAAAAAATATAAATTACGGCCGCTGAAGTGATTTTTAGGTTTCACTTTAATCGCTATTCGGTTTTCAAGTATAACTTCGTTCCTAATAATCCAATTGCTCTGATTTTCAAAAAATATTTTTATTAATGTACATTAATGAAATATATGGAATTTCGTTGAGGAAAAAAAGCGATTTTTATTATTTATTTTTTTATTTTCGCTTTAGGTTAACCCCCACCCCCAATTTCAATCGTAATGAATGATTATATGCCAAGTTTTGTTGAGAAGAAACAAAAATTGCAACCGCTAGAGCCTTAACAGATGCGCGCGCGCACACACACATATATACACATATACATAGATTTTTCATTGTCTTTTCCGGTGCCTTGACGTAGGATCGCTGAATATTTGAAGAAACATTTAAATTTTTTTTCTGAAAATTAGTTTAATCACATTATTAGATGTTGGGGGTTTATCTAAAACCCAGCATTTAAAAATCGCTCTAACGTCACCAAATATTTGTTTTTCACAACAAACCTCTGTACATACTATTTAAATCAAATAAGAAAAATCAGGGAAATCGAATCATTAGCAGTATGGTGGCAGACCCGAAAACCGAAATTTAAAAAGTCTCTGGTGTTTTATTTTCTCTCAATTGTACCAAAATAAAATAACAAATTAACTCAGCATATAAAATGTATTTATAAGGTGCATATGTTTTATATTCACCAAAAGCATCATCGTTAAGATAGCAAATGTGAAATATTAATCTAATATTTGTGTGGGAATTATATTTGTATGTAAGAGTGGTCTGTAATAACCTTGAGAAAACGATTTTTTTACTACAATAACATTTAAATAAATTTCAAAGTCACTAAAATCGATGGAACATTCGATTGGAAATTGTTGATTGCGTACATTTGCTTAGTACATTGTTATTGTTTTTAAAAAGTCATATATTTTTGTTTTATTGAAACATATAACTTTCTTATTCTTAAATATAGAAGCGTTCTCCCTGTTATTTATATATTTTAGTGAATGGTAAGATGATATGAAGAGCTCAGTTCATATACATGGTTACATTTAAAAACTTTTATAAAAATACCCACACAGTATAGCTGTGGTCATGTATTCCCTTTAATTAATAGCTACAAGAATTCTATTTTCAAGTGATTTTGAAAGGAAAATAAACAACCTAGTTAAGTAATACATTATAGTTTAGTTTTTCCTTTATTAGCATTAGAGTTTGTCATGTTAATACCACACAGTAATTGCTTCATTAATTAATAAAACCATATTTTGGATTTTATATTATTTTTAAAGTTATTCTACTTGCTGAGGAATTCGCTTATTTACGCAACTCCTGCATGACGGACATTTTTTCTTTGAGACCACTGGAAGAAAAAATCGAAATTAAAAGCCTAAGTATTTCAACTCCAAGTGTTAATTTCAGTCAAACTGTGGTTCAAAGGTATGAAATATTACACAATGCTTTCTGTAGAGATAGATTTCATCCTGAATATTCCAAAGGATCATTGACGTTACTGTTGCCATGAAACCAGGAAATTCACTACGACATTTTTATTACCTCTATTTCTAGTGTATGTTCAACCACACAGATATCAGTGTTTAATATAATTATTAAGACTCTATGTAGAATTTTCGATCTATATTTAGCAGTAGTAAAGTTAGTCACGTCGTGCTTATGCTAATTAATATTTCGTCATGTGTTTGATAGAATAAATTATTTGTTCAATATCAGCTATAGTAAAGTTTTCTTACCGTGTTTTCTACGTGTAAATTTGTGTACATATTTTTCCACACCTGTATCAGGGCATAAGATTTCCCCAAGCTGTTAACGGAAAGCAACTAGAAGAAAGGTGAAGTATTTATGTCGCTCTGCAGGCTAAAGCATTGGTATGTTAACAGAATTTGACTCGCTCGAGACAATCTCGTCACATGATCTGGCTAAACTCCAGATTCTTCCATGTGGACGCTTCGGTCTTGTAGCAAGCTCAGATGCGAGGGTTCAGTTTTTGTGTGCATTAACGCTGTGTGCTTTTTTTTTTCGCAAAATACTTGCTATTCAATTCGTTTCTACAATTCTCTAATTATGAAATATGACAGTGGATACAGCAAAACATTACACAATTTGCGCTCAAAAATCATAAAATTCATCAGCGTTACAAATATGGTTACATTTAAAACACTTTTTAAGACTTTATTATATAATTCCATACTCATAATTCTAGTGTCAATAAAACAAATTTGATAAACTTAATTTCATTTGTGAAATACTTTTTTCTTTATTAAATCTGTTTTTAAGGATATGTGTTTGCCTTTCCTTGTATTGTGGTGATTATATTGCTATCTTATTGGATATTTTGTTTAGATATAAAAGACAAGTACATACATATATACAGAGGTTGCCGAAAATGTATACACACTTCAAGCAAAGAAAAAACCATATTAACATAACAAAACTGAGTTCACACAAACAGAAAACGATGAGCACAAATCATCTTAGACTTTTAAAGTTACATGAGTTGCTCATAATGCCCTCATCGGCGTCGATACGCTTCTGAGTACGTTGAACCATTTAAGCAACGTTTGCGAAAGTGTCCTCGGCGATTGCAACACATGCCGTTTCAGTTTCTCCCCGAAGTACTGCTAGTGTAGCTGGTTTTGTACGGTATACAACACCCTTAAGAGTTTCCCATAGGTAGAAGTTCAACGCGGTTTTGTTCTGTACACACGTCTCCATTGCCTTTGAACTTCAAAACATTCTCGATTTTCCCAGAACATCATACTACACATTACTATTATTTTTGGTCCATTATATTAAATAGATGTCCACTGCGAAAGTGTGTATAGATTTTTTGGCACCCTCTGTATAAATCTGCTGTTGTTTATATTGGAACGCTAGGCAGAGCTCAGGGTCAGATACATTGTATGGTTGGCGCTAAGCCAACATCGTGTCCATGTTATAAAGTATTCCATAACTAGTTATTAACTTTCAAGTATATATAAAAACTAAATATTTACGAGGGATAAGCCATAAGCCATGGCAACTACTTTATCCTCACGAACAAGGAAGGGACAACAAGAAAGGTTAAGGTGTATGATTGAAACTGTTCCAATGTACTTTCGAGTAAAACTACCAAAAGACGTATGTGAGCAGATCTGCGTGTCTCAGCACTCCCCGAAGTTCAGTTGGTGAGCGATAATGGTCAGAAACGGAAGTCAGGTGCGTGTGAGGAAATACCTGGCATTTCTTCCCGGCAGCAATGCATGAGAATGTCACACAGAGCTACGGAAAGCACTGCCCTATCGAACAGTGGCGAGATAGACAGAAACCTGCCAGCAACCGCTTGGAGACTATTTCGAAGGCTGCTAAACACCTGTTTAGATCCGTCCTGTGACGGATTTGCAACCCAGTGTAAGCTTTGTAACTTTGTAACTTGTCATAATAACCTAATGGACCGTTGTCTAAGTTTTTTGCTTCTTGCTGCTTCCCTACGAGAGCCCTACATCCAGCCTTCCGTTAGTGGCACCACTCAGCAGTAACTGTCGTATACTTTCAATCGTATATCTTAGGTTTTTCGTGTTGTCCCTTTCTCCCGAGGGGAAAAAAATTGCCATGACTTATGACTAACGTTTCCCTTTGCATTACGAAAGCGTTTAATTTTCCAATGGATACCCACCTTACAAACAAAATAAATAAATCGACACACACACACACACACACACACACACACACACACACACACACACACACACACAAAGATATTTTTAAATATCATTTCATTGGTTATAAATTTCAACTATAATGTATATATTGCGAAAACAAGTTATCTTAAATTGCATTTCTCGCTTGAAAAACCTGCTGCCGTACTTTATACTCCCCTTTCACATTCTAGCATAAGACTGCAGCCAAGGCGATGGCAAGAGTGGCAAGGTTTGAAAGCGCAACGGAAATTAGCACAGCACGTAATAGACGAGAATGATATCGCTGCTTAGTCAACTGTTAAACCATCTTTGCAAATAATGCATACTGCCGTGGGATCGGCAGGAAATATGTTTATAAATCGATATTCAAGGACATGACAAATGGAACGGTTGAGAAATAAAGTTGAAGCAGAACTTGAAAATCAGTACTCATAAATTACACCCAATACACTATGAATTTTATGTGCATTTTGAAAATTATGAAAAAAAAAAAAAAAAAAGATTTTCAATTATAGTTTTATAATGTAGGTAGGAAGAAAAAGACCATTTATTGCCTTCATTGTTTTAAAAAATGTTTTTCACAAATTATAACGACTATAGTACCAGGTGACCCACATAAAGTGTTACAAGCCAATATCTCTTAATGGCTAATAAAACCATAGCTCACTTTTTCTAAACTTATTGCAGGAATGAATCTTCATAATGGGTCGTTGTTTAAGTGGACGCCCTTATGGGGCTCCGAGAAATAACTTCAGAATTTTAAATATAATTTTATTTATTTATTTACCGACGCTCTTTAACATCTCAGGTATCTGCGTTCCATTCAATTCAGGGCGTGAAACGGCCTTAAATTTTTGCTCAGAGACCTCTTCTTTCAGTCTTGAGGTTCTTTCACGTGACGTAAATTTACGACATGGGACCCTTGGCTTAACTTTCCTTCCGAAGGAAGGGCATACCTAGGAATTTTATGCCCGAAAAATAAACCCGCGATCTTGGGTTTAGGAGACAAGTATGAACGCCACTACACCACCACGACCGACTTTAAATGCAATTATTGTATACTTTAAGATATTTTGATAATTCTCAACAAATTAAACAAATATCTTGAGAAGTTATACGGTGTTAAAAGGTAATTTTAAGGTAACGGCGCGGACATGATAAGGATGTTATTCTTTTAATGTGCAGTTGAAAGTTTGTCTTAAGCACAAATTTGCACAGTTAAAAGTAAGGGCTGGTCATTAGTTAGCAAAAAAAAAAAAGTATATTGCTTTAGCGCACACTGCATATGCCATCTTTCCTTTTCCACAGATCCACCGTTCCTTTCCAAATACTTTGTGTACCAGGGACAATCTTTTCGATGCCCTGTGCATAAAAGTCAGTCGCCTGGAAATTGAACCACTTTAACCCTGCCTCTTTCAACTCTCCAACGTCGTCAAAGAGTACAAGTCATCTCTTGAAGTGAAGGAAAACATGGAAATCTCGTGGCACGAGGTTCTGGGCTGCATGGTGGATGCTTAAAAGGTTCCCAACGAAATTTCAGGATCATGCTGGCAGTGCTGACAGCGGTGTGTAAACATGTATTGTGTCATAAATGTCATACACTTTTGCCGACAGGGGGAAGGAGCCTGAGGTTGTTAAGGCACGGATTCGTGAAGGGGAGATCTACGGTTCGATTCCCACCAGGACCATCCTCTCTGACTGAGGTTTTTCTAGGTTTATACCAGTCCTGATACTCGTAAATGGCAAATGCTGAGGAGATATCCTAAATTTAGGCCAAGAACGCTTCCTTACCTTAAAAAAAAAGTCCTTCATTACAAGACCTATTGAACGAGGAGCGGAAACTGGTTGAACAGTTTATCCTTTTCTTTCTGCATTTCCCAATTTACCATTTCATTTCATGTATTAACAGTAGGGCCCGGAGCTTCAGACATTTTGTTTAAAATAGGCAAGCAAATGGAAACTTAAAATTATGAAAATATACAGCAATATAATTAAAATGGGCATTTATTAAAAGTTAAATAAAGAATAATATCACTCATTAATAAAATAGGTATTTAATATAATTAATTTATTTAATCACATAATTAAGCACTTAAGCTTTCTTTTTGGTTACGATAACAACAAGAAGTTTTTTCAAGTTATCAACTGTCATAGTCACCCGCTTGTCAGAGAAAACAGTTTTCATGATGGAAAAAATCGCCACGATCGACCGAGGTCGTTCAGGCGCGGACTCGAGAGCGGGAGGTCTGGGGTTTGATTCCCATCAGTCATCATAAATGGCAAATGCCGGGGAGGTACCTTAAATTCAGGCCTAGAACGTTTCTTTCGTTTAAAAAAAAATCTTTTTCCCAATTTATCTTTCATCTCATGTATTATCAGTGTCCACTGCCTGTGGTGCCTCAGTAGTAAAAACGATAATAGTTAAACAGTATTAAAAATCCTGGAAAAAGAGCATTCTACTTCCGCTTAAGGGATTGGAGCATATTTAAAACAAGTTATTTCGTAAGGACTCGTACCAATTACATCAGAACATTCACTTTACAGGACATAATGGAAATGTTGATCAAAACAAAGTAAAGGTTAGTATCTCTCTTACTTCCGTAATGAACACACTGTATCGACGGTTTATTGCACAGCTGTGCCGCTCGCATCTTTCTCGCTTGTATGTTTGTTACTTGTAAGCAGCTGAGAATTTACTCCCCCACCCCATAAATTTCCTAGAATTGTCTCGCGCAGATCAATACAAGGTCGTTCGTATGGACCACTTAAAACTACAGTACTTCCCTCATCCTTTTTATTTCCTGGTAATCGTATGCCCGAGGTAACCGTGCGTTCCTTTCACTAATGAGAGTTCTGTTATTAAAAGAGCTTAAGTGAATGGGTTGAGGAGAAATTTTTTGACAGCTTGTAAGAAATAAATGTATAACAAGATTCTCGATGGATCTTTTTGGGAAGTGAGCATGCCATTTAATTTGATAATTTTTTCCCTCAAATGTACAGTTCATTTCATTTCTATATATCCCAAATTAGAAGGCATTTTGCCTAACTTCCGGGCTCTGTTCATCAGTGTCCACCGCTTGAAATGCCACAGTAGTAAAAACGGGCGTTAAACACCAACTAAAGTCAATACAATTGTCAGCAATTGTTGCTTCCGGCTCCATAAAATACATATGGATACCATTTTGGTCGCAGGAAAGGTGGTCAAATTTTTCCGTGCTGACATTTGCTTGTTTTGTTTTTTTGCTTCTACTTTTGTGGAGAAACGGGATGACGGGCTTGATTGAACATTGATGTATAAGATCCACGTTTCATCACCGCCACCATACACCAAAAATATTCATCACTTTTCTCCCATGCCAAAAAATGCATGTGAAACTTTCACCCTTTCTTTTTTGAGCGCGTCATTCAACAGTTTAGGGATTCATCTTGCATACAGTTTAAGTTATTTGAGATTTCGGTGACTATTCTGGACAATGTACTCAATGATATCTGAAAGTTCAATTCAGGAACGATGATTTTTTCGAAATTTTGACCGCCACGGGTGGCCGAGGTCGTTAAATCGCGGACTCGTGAGCGGGAGGTCTGGGGTTCGAATCCCGGTAGTACCGTCCCCCCTGACTGAGGTTTTTTCCAGGTTTTCCTCAGTCCTCATAAATGTCAAATGCCGGGGAGTACCCTAAACTTAGGCCTGGAACGTTTCCTTCCTTAAAAATAAATTATTTCCCAATATTTCATCTCATGTATCATCGCCTGTGGTGCCTTTGTAGCAAAAACAGGCGTTAAACAACATTCATTCGAAATTTTGCCTCAACAGGGTCATCAGACTGCACCCACTTCTCTCTCTTCATCATATACGGCCTTACTTAAACTGACTTCACTCATTATAGTTGACAATAAACGCTGCACAGTTCACGGTGAATTTCAGCAGTGCTCTTATCTTTTGCTTTGACGTATGGACTTCACAGCTGGCGGAATTGCTTATTCTTATTAGCTGAAGCTTCTGCGCATGCGTGATTCTTCCAAATGTTATTAAACAGCCTTTACTTTTGAAGTAAAGCGAACAGCGCGTATGAGTACCTTATTCTTTTAACATGGGGTAAAAAATGTGTATTACGCAGGAGCTGTGAAAACTAAGCGAATTCCTCAGCAAGTAGAAAAACTTTAAAATTATTAAAATTTTATTAATTAATGAAATAAATTATAACATTGCTGTGTGGTATTAGCGTAACAAACTCTAAAATAAATAAATAAAAGAAAAAACTATAATACATTACTAAACTAGGTTTATAGTGAAATTACTCTAATTTCCAAAAGTAAGGGAAATATAATTAGAATTCTTGCAATCTATAAATATTACAAAAGAGAAATCACATTTTTATTTGTTTTTCTTCCTCTTCTTGTTCTTATAATTATGGAGTATAAGCCTAAAAATAAATGTCATACTATTACTTAAGTTATAATATAGGACCACTGATAGATATAGCTATACTGTGTGGGTACTTTAAGCATTTCCAAATGTAACCATTTTTATAAACTGAACCCTTTGTTAATATCTTTACATTCACTAAAACAGAGAGAAATAACAGAAAGAAATCGTGTGTATATCGTGTGTGTATTTAACAAGCTTATAGCACACACATTAGACTAAAGTTTTATTTTGAAACAATTGAAGGAAAATTAAACGGTAGATCGCTTTTTAAATTCGGTTTTCAGATTACCCCTACCCACAATGGCACGATTACCCTAATTTTCATAAATTATTTTTCCTATTTTATATAAATGTGATATATGCCGAATTTTGTTAAAAAATCTATTGACTCCATTAGAGCGATTTTTAAATGTTGGGTTTCACATATACCCCCACTCCTAATAGCACAAGTTCCCTTATTTTCAGGAACTATTTTTCTTGTTTCATTTAAATGGAATAAGCACAGTTTCGTTGCAAAAAACAAACAAACAAAACAAATATTAGTGCAGTTAGAGCAATTTTTAAATTTTGGGTTTCGGGTAAACTACCACTCCTAATAATCTGATTTTCAGAAACTATTTTTATATTTTATTTCAATGACTATAGCGAAAAAAAAAAAACATAACGGTCTCTAGAGCGGTCCTTAAATTTCGCTTTATTCCCCTATTCTTTAAATTTTCGTTTATAAGTACACCCCACTCTTAATGGTCCGATTTCCCTAAATGTCAAAAACTCTTTTTCTTATTTTATTTAAATGGTATATGCTGATTTTGTTATGAAAAAAAATGATTTTGTTTTCAATTTTGTTCAGGTAAACCCCCCCCCCCATTCCAAATAGTTCAGTTTCGCTGATTTTGGGAAACTATTTTTATTAATTTATTTTAATGGCATTTACCTAGTTTCGTTGAGAATAAAAACAAGAATTGCGGTCGCCAGAGCGATTATTAAATTTTCACTTTATGGTAAAGCCCACGCCCAATGGTCAAATTTTGATGGTTAACGAAATCGACGAATCATTTGTTAATTGATTGTAACATGCGAGCTTCATTCAGTAACAAAAAGTGTGGTCTCCAGGGCATTAACATGTGTGTATATATATTCATTGTCATTTTCGATGCCTAGTAGGTAAGATTGATTGGAAATTGTAGAAATTGTTCAAAAATATTTTCATGGGTACTTCAATAGCTACATTCCTTCTAAATTTGCTAAAAGAGGAATATCCTTGAGAGAATGATTTTTTTTTTTTTGAATGATTTATTTACGGACGCTCTTTAACAGTTCAGGTCATCAGCGTCCCATTCAACTCAGGGCGTGAAACGGCCGACAAATTTTGCTCAGAGGCCTCTCTTTCAGGCTTGATGTTCTTTTTCGTGCCGTAAATGTACGACACGGGACCCACGGCTTTACTTCCCTTCCGAAGGAAGCCATACTTAGGATTTTTACGCCCCCAAAAAATCCATCGGTCCTGGCCGGATCCTAGAGAGAAGGATATTTGAAAACAACTTTGCAATAGTACAAAGCAGTGAGTAAAATAACTGTTGGCAATTTGTTTATGTAATCAGATTGATTTCAGTTTGTATGCGCTCTACATGAATGCCTCCAGCTGTAAAGTTAAGTAACTACGGAATCGCCCCCTTAAACAGGAATAATACAAAAGATAAATATACATTTGATGCAGACGTACCTTTGAAAACAGCCTTCATATATCAAATTTAAGTAACAGGCTGGATTTAAAGATTGAGGTCTGGAGAGTGTAAAATCTCTTCGAAGCTGGAAGAAGAATAACTTGGATTTCTTGTCCCAACACTTGAGAATTTATTGCCAGTCTTTTTATTACAAATGCTATACACGCTCATGCGAATTCGTTCTCTCTTTCTTACTTTCGCCTTCCAAACAGTTGCACAAGTTTGGAAGGTATTGAAAGGAGAAACGTTGCTCACTACGAACAACTTTTAAAGCATGCTAGTTTTTCAAAAGCCATGCGATAATTGAGAAACTGATTTAGAGTAGTGGCTATGCACTTATTCAAATTCTGGCATAAGCTGAGCATTCTGCTTAAAAGTTTAAGTATTTGTGCACTATTGTTCAAATGTTCATCAGAATGTTTTTTGAAAGGAAGATTTACAAATTGCTTTGACGAGCATTTATTTGTTTGTGACAATTCTGTCTTCGTTCCTTTGTATGTTATAGGAGAGAAGAAAATAACTTCTTAAAAGATAAAAAGACAGCATTACTGCTTCATCATTTAAGTAACTGCAAATTTAAATAACTTCAGAAATCACGCGCAACGGTATTGTAAGTTTGATCATGTGACACTCCTAGGCAATCGACTGTCATGGCTACCTCTAAAAGAACGCAGGAGAATCCTGTTCAAAATCCCACATAACTCCACCCCTCAATGTATCGCATCTCCATACTTCGAACCCGGAATACGACTTTACTATCAATCCCTCGTCACTGGACACATTTCTACTTAACCGCATTCAGCGTATCAGTTCCCAGAATCTGGAACTCCCTTCCTCCTGAAGACACAGATTTTCGGACAATAAAAACATTTAAACGTAGATTAAACGTAGATCATCTCAACTATAGGAATTATAAAAAATAGTCTCTCGCTTCTTCTTCTTCTTCTTCTTCCTCCTCCTTTTCTTCCCCTCCTTCTACTTTCTCCCCCCTTGTATTCAAGAAAAACCATCAAAGTGGAATTCCAACACTATATTTATTAATGTTCTAACTATATTAAAATATGTAATATTTACATAAATTATATGTTTTTATTTACATAAAATTTACATTTTACAATTTTACAATTTACATAAATTATGTTTGGTTTTATGTAGTTCATATAACGATGTATATTGTACTCTGTATTTTTGCTGTTTTTTCGCCTGGCAGAAAGGGAAAGAAGACCTCATGGCTCTTGCCAGAGTAAATAAATAAATATTGTGATATGTGGGCGGTTGTGGTGCATTGTCCGAATAACAATTATATTTACAGTCCGAATAGACGGATCAAGATCGCGAAATCTTCCTCTCCATTCAAGTCTTCCCTTCTGCCAGTGCTGACCATGTGAGCACATTTCACTTCTTTTATTAACAACTGACCAATTCGCATGTGACTTGCTCCTAAAAGGAAACAATACTACGGTGGTGACTGTGGGACAAACGAAGCGAGACTGGTGGCCTTGACCCGCCTATTCTCAGTAAAAGCTTGTACTACCGTGTGATCAGTTTTGTTTTCTCCCGGAATGTTTCGCCTATGGGCGAGCGCATCGCTCGTTAGTCGGCTAGCCATGTCTCGTGGTTAGCGACAGGGTAAAACAGTAAATAATAAAACAATAAAACGATAAAGAAGTGAAGAATAGGAAGAGGAGAGTAAGAAGATGAAATAAACGAAACAATATTTTGTATTTATTCGTATTTCTTTAATAATGTTGTGTTATAACTTTAAGAAAACCAAGGAACTCTTATAATTTCTGCCGGCGACACAAAAGACCGCGTTACCGAACCGACCTTTGAGTCCCGTTTTACCATTCATCTTCATCTGCCGTCACCCACCTGTCTTTCTGAACAGCAATCACGGCGCCAGACACGCTTTGTTGAGCAATCCATCACATTGTAGGGCTTAAGACACCTGCTTGCTCGTATTCCGTACATAATTAGTTTCTTCACTATCCAACTTGTAATAATCAAAAAGAAGTATTTAAACGTGAACAAATTTTACACACATTGATAATATATTTCCAGTTCTCATGTATTGTCCGAAAAAAAAAACAACTTTATATTCGAAATTGTTTCATTCTCATTGTTTCGGATAAGCAGGATTCTACTGTAGTTCCAAATTTCGAATCATAGAAATCATGCATATTCTGCAAAAAAAAATCAGGGTAAAAGGTCACAAACTTCCTCGGTAATTTGAAAATATTTCATAGCCAAACATTATTCCAAGTTACAAAAACTAAAAATAAAAATTCACCATTGCCATCAACTTACAAGTTATTTGTCTGTCAACCTCGCAGACAATGTTTACGAGTGGTCTGAGATTCCAGAACCCATTTAGAATTGTCATTCTAAAAAATTAATATTCATTTCATTTTTAATTATTTTGTATCTTACCCAACCAAATCTTGTGATTCTCGTGTGATTCTCAAACATATGAAATGACAGAATGTGTAATTTCTTCTAGAATTTTCCCTATATGAGTTACTCTAAATTGTGTTACATCTTTCAGTAGCTAACCTATAGGAAGTAACTACATATATAATTTTACAATCCTGTGCACATTTGCTAATAATGAAAATCATAAATGCAAATTATTTTGTAGTTTTCAATGTACATTACTAAAGGTTTTCTTATATACCGTTTCTCTATTCTAATTGAGTCAGTGAATAGTGTTTAACGCCCGTTTTTGCTACAGAGGCACCACAGGCGATGGACACTGATGATACATGAAATGAAATGATATATTGGGAAAGGATTTTATGGAAGGAATCTTTCCAGGCCTAAGTTTAGGGTACCTTCCCGGCATTTTCCATTTATGAGGACTGAGGAAAACCTGGAAAAAACCTCAGTCAGGAAGGACGGTCCTGGCGGTATTCGAACCCAGACCTCCCGCTCACGAGTCCGAGACTTAACGACCTCGGCCACTCGTGGCGGTATTCTAATTGACTTAATATATAATACTAACACATTTTATAATCTCTTTACCTACAACTCATAAATACTGCAATTCAGGATTAGAGAAAAAGCGCCTGATATTAATGCCATACTTTTATGTAGCATTCTCGCCTATCAAGAACTTATTTCAGTTTGAAACCTGTCTCGAATGTTTACTTTCTGATGTTTATATTTACTTGTACTTTACCACGAGCCTGCCAAACTCTGGCCAATATATACAGGGTGCGCAAAAGTAACCACCACTTACTGAGTTTAGTTTCCCCGCTCTGCGATCCAAATGTTACCCATTCCTATATTTTTCAGGCCGGTTCTTAATTTTCAAACCTAGGGCTTATTTCCCGCCATTCTCAGCTGCTGCTCCTGGTAGCAGATCGCCCTAACTAGTGCCTGATCTCCGTGAATAATTCCTGGCCAGTACTTCCCTGCTCGGATCTTGCATCATATTATCTCACTATAGGCATCAATTTTTTTAAGAATTCCGCAGTTTGTTACCACTTTCTCACTCTTAAAATACCTTTCCTCATTCCCAACCGCAAATTTCGGTCCCATGAGACATTGTAGATCGTACTTCTGCCCCTATACTCAACATACCGTGATCTGCAGTGTTATGTTGTGACGCTACAAATTAGACACCTTGCAAGGCAAAAAAATTGTGAAAAGTCATAGGTTCCCTTTCCCTCTGTGTAAAGATGTCTCATACAGTAAAACTGTTCCGTCATAGTTCTCAGTTAGAATAATTCGTTCATTTATAGTGAGTGAAAACAATAAATAAAAAACTGTTGACTTATTCCGTTTTATTTTTTTCCCCCTATTTGGAAGGGGATTTTTGAGGATGCTTGCAGCGCACGTAAATCCTTGACACGTCATCAGCAGCTTGTTGCGCGACATTAACGCATTAGCTGTATAAACTGCAGGATGTAGGTCAAGTGGAAAGAGAATAGCTAGTCAAGGATCGGTAGCAAGACGCTACTCTCTGACCCAGAGAAAGCTTGAACCCCCAACGTCTGAAGTAGTAACTGTGCGGAGAAACCAGAGACTAAGTAAGATCTGTTGCATAATATTATTGCTTATAGAGCACCACTCGGAAAAAGAGAACATTTTTTTTTTTTTTTCATAATCAGGAAACAAAGTAAGCTTTTAAACTAAACATATAATACTCGTATGTAATATGTCTACAAGAAACCCCCCAAAAAAATTACAATCTAAACACTTAGTATGCAATGTATGGGGTCGGTCATTGTACAGTGTTCTTAGCGATTTTTTTCTTCTTTATTTTTTTTCAGAGGGATGGAAGGTAGTGCACTAAACAACGTAGCCAACCTTCACGCGTGGCGTGTCACACATTGCACGTTTTGAACACTGTAAGCGCGGTGCAGCCAGTGAAATGGAAGATAGCCTGGTAATTTGTCTTGAAAATCAGTCTTCAAATAACAGACATAGGACAATATCTATCACCTCTCATAACTGACCATTTACAGGCCTCAGTTCAATAAACTGATGTACGTACATAAGATGTTGAACATTTCAGAAAGGCCAAAGAAATCCGGAACCTAATTCATTCTAACTATTCAGAAAATACTTAAAACTTCTTCCAAGGTTGAAATATGTTTTGTCATTAATGCAATATTTTCTGCATGCCTCAAAGGGATTTTTCAAGAAAAGAAAAAAAATCTGACATAGAGATTATAGAATTAAGTTATATTGTTTGGGTGTCAGCTTAATTATATGTATATTGTAGATATTCAGAATTTGTAAAGTATTCGTTTGTTTTAGTTAACATAGATAATTTCCCAGTGTTATTTACTAGTGATTAATATTTTTTATTAAGCGTGCATAATTCTTTCCAAAAGCGTATAACGAGGTATTGAAATTACCTTCCGTGTTTGAAAACTTTTAAAAATGTTCTCTTGAAAAAAAAATCACATTTTGTGGCTTTGAACCGATGGATAATTTCGGGCGTAAAAATCCTAGGTATGGCTTCCTTTGGAAAGAAAGCCGTGGGTTCCATGTCGTAGATTCGCGGCACGAAAAAGAACCTCAAGCCTGAAAGAAGAGGCCTCTGAGCAAAATTTTCCGGTCGTTTCACGCCTTGAATTGATTGGGGTGATGATGATCTGAGAAATTAAAGAGCGTCCGTAAATTTAAAAAAAAAAAAATCTCACCCCGTCAAATATAAACATATTTACGTATATAATAGTACGATCCATTTTTTTTTCTGTACAAGGTAACAATGATAATTTACTTGAAAGTCTATCAGACACATATGTGCAGAGCTGAATGCCCCAAATACATACTGTAGAGTTAACTATTCCAGCCTGAGAGAACGCTGGCAAATTGTGTCAGCCAGCTTTGTGGAACCCTACATTAACAAGATCGCTTTCTAAAGGATCATTCAAATGCATAGTCATGGGACAGATTTGCTATGCAAACGACTAATTGGTGGACATGTTATGCTTAGAGAATGCCTGCATAAACGCAAACGAGCACTTGAACTTTAAAGCTATCCAAGTTATAACTTCACCAAATGTAGCAGTCATTTGCGTATCCCAAGATGTGCAGTGAAGTTTCTTACGGTACAAAAAGTACAAAGACCTTTTCTCGATAATATGAACAGCCTTTGTGCAATCCTAGGATTAAAACACGCTTCATGTAAAGCTATAAATCGTGCACAATTAGTCAAATTCTGACATGGTTGCCTAGCAACTAGTATTCCATGAAGTCATCACCGCCTTCACAACACAATTTCAAGCAATGTGCCTGTAACAAACAGCTAAAATCGTCGCCCAAACAACCATACCAACATTCAAACACGAGGATAGTTTTATTAAACAAATATTTCGAAACTACAACAACAATGTAAGAATTAATCATATAAATTAACTTCCATTACCTGGAAACATTGAAAATGCAATTAATTAATTAATTAATGACTATAATTTCTTTCATTTCAAAACGTTAATATTTAACCATTGTTAATCTCTATTGTACTAACAAAAAACCTTCCTTAACCTTGCTACTCTTGTCCATGACAGTTAGTTTGCTCGGTAAATATTAAAAGTACAGTCAGTTATATTAGAAAATATTAATCCAGAGGCAAAACTGATATCTATTGCATTAACATTTCGCCTTCCTAATGTTGTTTATTTATTGCAATTTCTATTTTGCTTTCAATTGATTCCACAATCATACAAATCTTCGATTGGAAAAAGTAAGCAAATCAAGAATCTAAAGTTTGAATTACTTACCATAATAATATCAATAAACGATATATATGCTAGATCTGAAAAATAAAAATATACCAACAAGATTTTATCATTAGTTGAACTAACATGTTTCTCTTTTTTTTTTTTTTTTTTTTTTTTCCATGTACAGAACTTCTCACATTCCTTTTCGTATATAATTTCCGGTTTTTTGAGGAATTAACAAACCTTCAGCTATTTCATTTTCCGTTATAATTTCTTCTGGAATGATTTACATCTATATTTTCAACATCAAACATTGCGGAATTAGCATTCATTTTCATTTGAATTCTTCAAAGCAAAATAACTTCGTCGTAGAAACGAGTACTAAGAGATCATGCAATATATACATCATATTGTCACGGCAATATACCCCTGACGCATTTGATACAATGATTCATCCATCCGTTCCCTCAAATAGAAGACACCTTTGGCCACAATAATGAGATAATGATCTTCTATCTTCACAGTCCGATTTCCTTATTTCCATATATCTGCTCCTACTTGCGACGCAAGCATTTCTAAGGAGATGATAACCTTACTAACCTCTTTATCAACTCCGCAAAGAAGGGAAATATTGAAAGAACTGACATATTTATTTACGCGTTTTCTTACAAGAATAATCTTAAGCACGAGACCTTACTAGTTTATGAGCATCTGGCATGGAGAGCCAGACGCTCTTAATTATCACAAGTTTGCTTCGACCCTTCTTATCGCTAGGTAGACTATATAAACCTCCAAATTCACTATTTCTGGGCACACGCACTGCGTGAGGCAACCCAGGCTACGTCACGCGTGACTCTTGTTGCGGAGCATCGTTATTTCTGTGATACTTTAAGTATCTTATTCTGATTCCTATCCTGGGGACATAGTAATTCTTAAAGAATATCGCAAATAACTATTCTGTATTCATCATTAACACTCTTCTGTAAATAAATATCTTACTTGAAAGATATCGACGCTGCGTTTTAATATTTAAGTGACGAACAAGCCTTCGGCTTATCGCTCGGTCATTTCATCGTCCTTAGCCACAGCTGTGCCTTTGCCGGCTCAACCTTTGCAGGTGTCTATGCCGGCATTGGGGACATGATAATATCTACTACGTTCTAGCATAACATTTTGTAATTATTTCATTATTTTTTTAAATATTTCAATGCGAAAATTGCACAAAACGTAGTATATAATACGTGTATATTCTTTATTCTGAACACTCGTGAAAATTAGCGCGATCACTTCTGCTCATACGCTAAACATTTAATCGTGTCACACTCAACAAGATTATACACATAGTTACATAAATATTCCCCTCTCTTCGTGCATCAGTTTCTTTAGAGAATACCTTTTTATAGTTTTGAAAGATTCTTTCGAGTATCTTCGTTTATTGCTTCCCTAAAAGGGGAATACGTGCACAAATGTGTGTTTTCGGAACCCTGACGTTTTTAAAGAGCGAAACCAAAACTGGGCATGAAATATTGAGTGTTAGGCCAAGACCTAAGACATAGAATACCTTCAAAACTAATATTGCCGCCGTATAGGTTTGATATACATAAGCTATTCTATATTATGTAATACTTCCTTATGATATTCAATAAAATGTATAAGTACACATATCATTTTACAAAGAATAATACAGAAAACCTTTTTAAAAATAAACAAATATATAAACATGATTTCTAACTAAATCCCAAATTTAGGCAGAATTTTGTGCAACATTTGGTATGTTTGTGCATATATTATTAATGTCATTTAAATATTAAACGTTGCATTACAAAGGAAATATATAAACCATTTTTAACTAAATACCAACTTTAGGTAAACATAACCGAACTCTTGTGCTGAAGGGGAAACGTTTTGATTCCAGTGTGAATCGAAGACATACTTCGAGGACAGAACTTCCAGGAGTTTTCAAAAAATGGAATAGGAACTGGGAGTGATGTATCGCCGTACAAGGGGAATAGTGAAGGGGATGGTGGCAAAATGTGTCAATAGTTAAACTTTTGACTTCCGGATCCCCCAAGAGTCCGGCACAGAAAATAAACCTCTGTCAGGCACCGAAGTTTCGACAAAGTATATCTCAGCCTGTACGAAAAGTCAGCAGTGATCAATTTACCATCAAGGCGCGGCAGCATCCGGAAGTCAAGATTTTGACTAGGTATGTACTTTGTTGTACTCGACAGTCACAAAGTATTTTGAGGTGAGAAAAAGTGAATGATGACCCACCGAAAAGGAATGTGGCATTTGGTAGAGATAGTTCATAGGAAATCCTGAGAAAAACGTTAGCAGTGAGTAGTGAAGTCAGCGACGAGCCGTCGGGAAGTACCCCCAGTATTTTTATATTTGAATAAACTATTTGGAACAAGTCAACCTGGTGTATCTTTTGGGCAGTATATTTCTCTAAAATGATCCACGAAACACTTCAGTGGACCCTGAGACCGAACCCAACCGAAATGGAGCAGAAGAGCTACAGCGAGCAGCCGGAGAAACATCGAGACCACGATCAGCAGTCAACAACATAACCGCATCCACCTTACACACCAAACCGAAACCCATTCCATAACAAACCCTGCTCCCACCTGACGCTAATAGCGTGGGACATTTTTATATCAAAACATACGCCCACGCACCCATAGTTCCTGCTCCATATTGGCTCCCACATGAGGCTAACATAATTAATTACGCCCCATTCTTCAAATTCTGCTCCATCTCTCACACGGCTAACATCAACATCCAGTTTCTGCAGCCCACATAGACCAACCTCATGACTTATCCTTCCTACAGTCCTAGTCTGGCTCAATGCGATTAATTTCTCCTCCCAGTGGTAAAAATTTGCACTCGAGGAAGGCGATTTTCCAACCCTGAAGAGGCTGTGGCTGCATATGAAACTAAATTTTTCACCCTTGAGTAAAATGAGTGGCGGGGAACTTTGATAAATGGTTTTTCGAGGATGAGAAAGTGTTTACGGTGTGATGGAGAGTAGTTTCAAAAGATGAAACAGCAGGAGTGGGTGTATCCACTCACAATTTGAAATATCTCAAAACTTTCGTATAAGCCTAGTTTTCCATCGTCTTTTTTTTTTTTTTTTTTTGAGTAGTGTTTAACGCCCGTTTTTACTACTGAGGCACCACAGGCGGTGGACACTGATGATACATGAAATGAAATGATAAATTGGGAAAGGATATTTTTTTTTTTTTAGGAAGGAAGCGTTCCAGGCCTAAGTTTAGGTACCTCCCCGGCATTTGCCAGTTGTGAAGACTGAGGAAAACCTGGAAAAAACCCCAGTCAGGGAGGATGGTCCTGGCGGGATTCGAACCGCAGACCTCCCGCTCACGAGTCCGTGCCTTAACGACCTCGGCCACCCGTGGCGGTTCCATCGTCTTGCCAGCATCTAGTAGTGTAAATTTAATTTGCAAACTACTGCACCATTGAAGAGGTACGAATGGAAATGGAAGAGTTGGACGTAATGTAACGCAATATTTTTCTCTGTCGCAGTAAAGTTTGGCTACAGAATCGACATACCGATCATGGAAAACCCATTTGAAGCATTATATTCCCAGTTTACATTTTTACAGTGGTCAAACAACAATGGATAGTTAATAATCTTCTACTTTGTATGTATTATTTACCTCCTCCCTATATTTTTACCGCTAAATCGCAAATTATTCAGTGTCACAGCGCTGTAAAACCATAAAAAGGTAAGTTATTTTTTATGAGCACCTCAGGACAATTCGCAATAAATCACATCTACATATTTAATTATTTTCTTTCCCCTGTGAGATAGCAGCAAAACACGAGTAATTTATTGCTTTCATTTGCAAAATAATGACCAAAGGCTCTTGCCATGTTATTTATCGCTAGCGCTGCGACCTTGCAGCAAATTCCCTCGCGCTTTATTTAAAAGCACTAAAAACCAAACGTGCATGCACAAGCGACAGAGAGATATCGCCGCGTTTACGTACCTCATGCGGGTGATGAAAGCGGGAGTAAAGTCCAGGTTAGTCCACACGCCGAGATCTGAGTGCTTCACTTCATCCCAGGTGGAGTATTTGATGAGAGAACAGGCAGGAGAGGGCAGGGCTGCAACAACCGACAAAGGCGCCTGCATTATTAATTACGTCAATAGAATTAAAGTACCACAAGCCTGAGAAATCGCATACGTACTAACAAATATTCTCGTTTTATCAATGCTTATAAATAAACAAAACTAAAAGATATAAAATTTAGGTTTAAACACTGTTCTTTATTACTGTGATGTTTAATTCTCATGTTGTTCATGGATAAATACATACAAGGGTCGCTAATTAATTTCGAGGATTCGAGGAAACTACAAGAGATATAATTTTTCTGTTTGCAGTACTTCAAAGAGCGTCACTTGTTAGTAACTATAGTGAGAGAGCCCGCCCGATAGTTGCAGCTACAGATAAGTTGTAATTGTGGGCGTGAATCCGATGTCTAATAGGTATTACAAGATGGAGATCGCTCGAGAGCTTTCAAAGGAATTTAGCTGTTGCGGTTGTACCCATCAAAAGGTTTTTGAAAATGTTCTTAAAATCTCCACCGATCCTACCTATTATGCGCCAAAAATGATAATATATGTGCATTGTGTGTATGTCTGCTAACGCTTTATATGTCACATTTTTTTTTTTCAACAAAACTTGGCATACAACGATCCATAAACAAACAAACATTTCACCGAATTCACTAACCAGCAAAATTGGGCCATTAGGGTGGGTGTTAACCTAAAGTGAAAATTTAAAAATCACTCTAACGGCACCAATATTCTTATAACAAAATAAAACAAGACAAATATTTTCTTAAACCAAGAAAATTGGACCATTAGGAGTGGAAGTATACCTGAAAACCAAAATTGAAAGATTGGGGGTTACAGCGAAATTTAAAAATCACTGTAGCGAGCGAAATTAATTTTTTGTTAAGGAAGCATATGCTCTATATGCTAATGAAATAAAATAAGAAAAAAAGATTGTGAATATCAGTGAAATCAGATCGTTAGTAGTGGAGGTTCACCTGAACCCAAATTTTAAAAATCACTCTAGTGGTACTAATATTTGCTTTTTGGCAATGAAACACGGCATATAAAATTTAAATAAAATAACAAAAATAGATCCTGAAAATCAGGGAAATCGGATTATTACGAATAGGGGTAAATCTGAAAACCGAAATTTAAAAGGAGCTTTAGCGTTTCATTTCCTTTCAATTATTTCAAAATAAAAGGAAAAAATTAATTCAGCTTACAACTGTATTTATAAAGGTGCATATGTATTATATTTAACCAAAACAGTGAAGATAGCAAATGTAAAATATTAATTTAATAATGTTTGAGAATTATATTTCTATGTGAGAACGCTCTGTAATAATATTCAGAACATGTTCATTACATGCTTTTACTGTATTAAAAATTAAATTAAATTTCAAAGTCACTGAAAAATAAAGATGATATCAAGGGCTCAGTTCATAAACCTGGTTATATATAAAAATGTAAAAATACCCACACAGATAGCTTTATATACAACAACAATAATAATAATAATAATAATAATAATAATAATAATAATAATAATAATAATAATTCTAAAAAGTTTGCATCTCTTTTGTAATAATTATAGATTGCAAGAGTTCTAAATCTGTTCCCCTTACTTTTAAAAATTAGAATAATTTCATTACATACATTTATTTTCAATTGATTTGGTTGAGGAAAAACAGACAAACCTGGTTAAGTGATGTATTATAGCAGTTTTCCTTTTATTAGTCAGGTTTAAAGAGTTTGTCATGCTTTACCACACAGTAATGCTATAACTTATTTCATTAATTAATAAGGCCATAATTTATATTGTTTTTTAAAGTTTTTCTACTTGCTGAGGAATTCGCTTATTTTACGCAGCTCCTGCGTGACGGAATCTTTTGTTTGTGTGAAGATTTTTACAATTATTACTGAAGCCGGAGCTAACAAGAATGCCTGAAAAAAAAACCAAGGAGCTTTTTCAGACTCTGTTCTTTCACATACAAAAGTCTGCAGAGTTTAGATGAGGAATAACAAACAGCCTTCAAAAACGAGGAGCACAGTGGACGTCCAACAATAGATATCACAGATGGAAACATTGCTCATGTAGAAGCCATGGTGAAGAACGATCCACGAGTGACTTTCAGGGAGAAAGAATCAGCCGCAGGTGCTAGGAATCCTGCACAGCTAACTTCGTGTGAGAAAGTTTAGTTGTCGTCGTGTCCCCCACAATATACAGAGGGGTAAAAGGCAGCAAGAGTAGAACGTTGCTTTAAAAAAAAAAAAAAAAAAAAAAAAAAAGTTCGATTCATCGTTCCGACAATGTGGGCCCCCGGCGTTTCCAAGGTATCTCACAGGTGGCCAAAGATGAGTTCACCAATATGATCCGGAATAAAAGAGACAGTCAGCGATTTAGTGGTGTTGAAGTGTAGGCCAAAATAAACTTCCAGTTTGAATGTGTTGAAAGCTATGCCCTGCCTCTAGACGCGATTAGACATCGCTAACAAGTTCATTAACAGCGTAGCATACTGCTACCCCTACTTTCTTCCCAGTCATTGTAATACATAACTTTCTCTCTGTAAGTGCTCTGGTAATGATTGTATGTTTATAGAAAATGGCGTGGAAAAAATTTAAAAAATAAAGAATGGTCGGTATCTTATGAAGTCTTTAAATTTCATATCTCTGTCTTAGTATTTTTTGTGTGTGTGTGTGTGTGTGTGTGTTACTGGAAGTGCTGTTTACTAATAGATTGAGCATATTATAGCAACTTCAAGAAAGTTTTGTGTTCGTGGACAAGACACGCTGGCCGCAGACTATTGCTAGATGGGCCACATACGGCACGCGGGCCATACAAAACTAAACAGGAAGGTGGAGTTTATTTGAAGTATTTCTACAAAGTTAAGTAAGTCTGAAATGAAAAAATAGAAAGTCTGGTACTGAGGGAAGCTGCCAATGTTTTAGAGTTGGTGCCACCATGCTTGATTTATACAGGATGAAATATTTAAAACTACCATCGGGAATATTTCTGAAGTGAAAGGTGATATCCTTGATTCCAACAGTTTTTACAAAGTGTATTTCTAGCATAAAGTTATATATTATTGGCTTTCAGAAAATAAAACTAGATTAGTTAATGCCAATAGGGTATTTTGCACGATTTAGATCAAGTAGTTTACAAGATATCATCATATGTAAGTATTGGACTTTCAGACATTTTGTAGAGAATCCCCGTGATAAAAAAGCAAAAACCAATACATTCCCTGATTGCTAGACAAACTTAATACATGTCTGTTCGTATTTTATGTACTATTTCAGAACTAATCAACAGTATATTACAGTTTATCCTGAATACCCGCGTCGGTCCTGGTTGTCTAGTGGCACCAATACTTGCCTCGTAAACACAAGATTGCCGGTTCAATCATGGGTTTTTTCGGGTGTAAAAATCCTAAGTATGTCTTCCTTCGGAATGGAAGTAAAGCCGTGGGTCCGTGTCGTAGATAAAAAGAACCTCAAGCCTGAAAGAAGAGATCTCTGAGCAAAATGTATGGATGGTTTCATGCCCTGCTGTTGACCTAAAATGTTAAAGAGCGTCCATAAATGAAACAAATCAACTTAAAGGTCCGTCTGGATATCTGTGAGCGTATACTAGGATATCTCTATATCTCTACAGCTTACAGTGGCTGTCATTTATACAGAGTGTTAAAGCAAGTCAATACCAATCAATATTCATTTGCCAGTATTTTCAGCATCAGTAAACAATACTGTGCTTTCTACCACAACCAACACGTGCTATTTCTGTGACATGTCACTGTCATATTGTATTCCGTGTAAAGAAAAGAATATAAACTCAGACGTATACATAGAGTAGCGATATCCAGCAATGTGCGGTACGTTTCCAGTCTAGTATCTAAGTGCTAAATGTGCGACAACTCTTTAAGAGTTTCATACGAATGGATTCGAAATTAGATGAATAAACTGCAATATATAATTGATCATTTTCCTAGATTATAAACAAAATATAAACATTCATTTGGTGTTTTACCTAATGATTATGGGATTCTCTAAAAAGGGTTTTGAAAGTCCGAATGTGTAATGATTTCGTGTAATCTATTTGTTTTAGATTAGTGAAAAAAAAGCATTGATATTCTAATATCACCGAGTTTTATTTTATTGGTCAACAGGCATAGTTCCATTTTAAAAATGTAAATATGTGTTATTAATACACTTTCTAAAAATGAATGAAATCGTTGTATTGACTATATTGATAAGTCCTTGATTGAAATGGAATTTCGTTGAGAAATATTCACGAAGGTAGTTTTAGGTGATTTAGCGCTGAAATGAAAGTTTAATCAAAATACTGGAGAAAGTCATGAAATGAACGGTGAATATCCAGTTGTCATATATTTTTATAAAAATTAAAAAGCATTTAATTTTATTTAGCCTATTTTAGTATCGTTACTAAAAGAGAAGTTCGCCGAAGTATACTTTCTCAGATATGAGTCTATCTCTGATGCTTAGTTTACTTCTTCTACCTGTCTATTAGGCGTTAGTCTGTTTCCACATCAAGAGAGATTTCTTGACATTTATGTGTCTAGTCAACGGGCGGTGTTTCTCTTTCCTTTTGTTTTGTAATTTAATAATATTTGGGGAATTCTGTCATTTGTTACTGTCTATCAGTTAAGTAAACATACCTAAAGTTGCGGCAGGAAATGTTATCTCAAAATTTCGTATTTAATTATAATTGCTTCTGATGACTGCTTTAATAATAATAATAATAATAATAATAATAATAATAATAATAATAATAATAATAATAATAATAATAATAATTGTATTTTGTTTCAGGTAATCAAGGGTAATTATATTACAATTAAAAGGAGGACCCCAACATTATATGTATTAGTGTATATATGTAGATATATTTTTTGATTAGTAAGTAATATTCAAGCTATCTTTCGGTAATACCATGTCCTCGTTATGTTTTGTAAAAGTAATGGAAATGTTGTCTTTGTCGGAGGACATTAGCTTTGCCTGAGAAAATGCTCTTTTGTTAAAACCTTAATCTTCCAAACACCCCCGGACAGTCTCGCCGGTTCTAAGGGGCGCCAGATGTCATTACGCTGTAAACGGCTAGGAATATAACTGTACTCGCAGTCAAACGGAAATACCGCACACAGAAACACGCGTTTTCACAGAAACCAAGCTATTACCTGTTTCAAAGGGAGGCCACATATATGGCTTAATCGCACGAATCTAGTGAAGGGTAGATATCTCTTGTTCCGTAGCATGGGAATAGAAAATGTTTCCTGGTAAAACCCAGAATCTTCAACCAATCAACATATTTAAAACCCCGACGTATAGAAGCAAACTAGTAATAAACCATGCACTGGAGTGGTCGAATAATATTCTAGAAGGAACAAAATTCAATTTATTTAAATGAATTAAATTTTCCCGAGGGAGGAGCTAGTTCGCATAAGAGGTTTAATATTAACTATGAGAATTTAAGTTTTGAAGCATTTGCGAAGGGAAGCAGTCCTAACAGTAAGAGTAGTAACAGCAGTAAAGGTAGCAGCAGGAGTGACAATTAGTCGGTATATGCATTATTCAGTGTCATAGCAGAATAGTTCAACCGTCGCGAAGAGTCAAAGTAAATCGTTCAGTCAGTGAGAGTCAGTTAGGCAGTGCAACGTAATAGTAATAATAGTCACAATCGTGTTGAAGTGAATAAATACGCGAGTGAATCCAGCGAATTATAATCCGACGAAGAACAGCATCTTCCAGAACCTTCCATATTAACAAAAATTAAATGTTCCACCAGAGCCAAACTTCATTATTACAGTGAACAAACTCCTTCCTCCCTAATGACATTACGTCATTAAAAACAGTCCAAAATTCCCTGAGATCCCTAACCTCTGCATTGGAACCAGAGATTTAGGAAGCATCGAACTCATGACTCCAAGAGCCGAGGCAAGACATCTAATTGCCCAATTAAAATTAAATAAATAATAAATGACCCATCAATACCAAAATTAACCCACACACAATAAGTCCGGTTCCAAAATCTCTGTGTTATTTACTCTTCGTTGTTTCCATACAATGCTCAAGTCGGTCCTGGTGGTGTAGTGGTAACCATACTTGCTTCCTAAACCCAAGATCGCGGGTTCAATCCCGGCCAGGATCGATGGACTTTTTCGGGCGTAAGGGAAGTAAAGCCGTAGGTCCTGTTTCGTAGATTTACGGCATGTAAATGAACCTCAAGCCTGAAAGAAGAGGCCTCTGAGAAAATTTTATCAGCCTTTCACACCCTGAATTGAATGGGGCCTGATGTTTAACAGCGTCCGTAAATAAACCAAATCAACAACTAAAATGCTCAGTCCCGCTCTGAAAGTAGAAACCTCATCTCCGCCGCTTCGATTATTTATCAAACTTTTTACTGTCCACTTTTCACTACTATAAGTGAGAATGAGAACGGCCATCGTCTTGTAAAACTTCATTTAGGTGCAGATTCTTGTTTTACATCCAATGGTGCCACCTTTCCTATTAAACTTATTACTTTTGACATTAATGTCTTCATTCCCGCAAGCAGACACACTACATCTTATAAATTAAAACGATCAACTTGTTCTATAGTCTGAAGTGGTGTCTTCCAAAAATTCCATAGTTTTTGTTTAGATGCGTTAACACTCCTATTAGGTATATGAAGCAGAGGCTTCATGTAATTTATTTACTGCAATTTTCAACTGGTCGTTGGTCTTCCCAACAAGATCTGTAAATAAAACAGTGTTTAAAATGATATTTTCTCTTTTAAAATGTTTAAACCATGTTGCCATTGCCGAATGCCATCGTCAATGAAAATATTCAAAAGTACTGGAGATAAGGGATACCCTTGTTTAACTCCTCAGTTTGTATATACTGAGTTCCTTCATTTTCTGTGAGGTATTAAATACTCTTATTCACTGCATTCAAACTGTGAGTGAAAGAACAGTAGAGGAGGGGAATGCAAAGAGCCTTGTGTTTTTTATCTTCTCCAGTTACACATTGGTAACTTAGAATCAAAGGCTTGAATAAAGCTTAAATTGCAAATAAAAACGTCGTTTACTTATATATCACATTCCGCTTTTTAGAAATGTCGCAACGCTCTAAAAATATCCTGACACATAATAAATATTAATTGCATCAAGGAATACTTCTACAAAGCCATGTTGATTTATTATTCATGCGAGTAGAGAAATAAGTGCATAAAATCAAACAACACTGCAGTTTCATCAGCCATGCTATCATTCACTAAAGTGTTTGCTCATGTCATGTTTACGTCTTTTCTATTAAAAATACTGCGGTAGTTTTCCGTTGCTTTCCGCAAACATGAAGATGAGATGATTATGGAGTAATGGGGGAACGTTAATTCGGAGAAAACTGGCCAGGTGCCGCTATGTCTGCACTTACTGCTGCTGGGATCGAACCCAGGCCGTCTCGGCGCGAAGCGAGCAGTATAAGCCCTAGGACAGGACGCCGCCAACCATGTTATTTTAAATAGCGCCCGTTTTAACATCACGGGTAATGAATATTGATGATACATGAGATGAAAAGATAAAAGAGGAAGAACTGAGGAAAACTAGGAAAAAACTTGTCACGAAGAATTGCTCTGGTGGAATCGGACCATGACCTACCGCTCCTTAACGACCTCGACCACCTGTAGTAGTCAACCCTGTTATGATTAGATCAATTTTTTTCTTTTGTGTTCCCTTATGAAACTATGTCCAAATATGGAAGGCCAAACATGATTTTATATGCATGCTGTACGGAAGACCGGGATGTAGAGATTTTTTTTATTTGTTTTATTTACGGACGCTCTTTAACATCTCAGGCCATCAGCGTCCCATTCAACTCAGGGCGTGAAACGGCCGACAAATTTTGCTCAGAGGCCTCTCTTTCAGGCTTGAGGTTCTTTTTCGTGCCGCAAATGTGCGACACGGGATCCACGGCTTCACTTCCCTTCCGAAAGAAGCTATACTTAGGATTTTTATGCCCGAAAAAATCCATCGGTCCTGGCCGGATTCGAACCCGCGATCTTGGGTATAGGAGGCAAGTATGGTAACCACTACACCACCAGGACCGACTGTATTTTGTCCTTTAATAGATGCCGAAGTAAACTTATGAAATGCTAAACCTAGAAATTTAACATTTTTCTTACATAGTGTTCGGATTTTTAATATTATATGTACAAACTTTCGGTTTATTTTTTCATTGTTTACATACCAGGAATAATAGAACTACAACTTTAAAAATATAAATTTTGGTTTATTGTGGTTTCTAATGGTCTATATGAGTTTAATTTGGTGTAAGAAAGTTATATTTGTTTATATTTATATTAATTTTCATCAGAGAGCACCAAGAAAATAATAATTTCTTGATTTTATTCTAGTCTCGCCATAAACACCTCCCTGGTCAAGTGGTTAGCATTGCTGACTCCTCGTCGGATACCGGGTTCGATACCCAGTACTTACTTTGGAATTTTTCTGAGTTAGGTGAGTCTAGAACAGCATTCACCCAGCCTCGTGAGGACAATTGGGAAGCTGCCTGATAGAGGGGTGACGTTCTTCGATCACGAAAGCCGCATGACCGGCGGAATGCCGGCATGTTTATGACATATCATTTTTTTTCCTGGCTTTCACTTCAGTCATAGTGTTGAATTAAACATGAATTCATTGTTTCTAATTACTTTTAGAGAACTTTTGTTTGTCATGTATTTGCATATTTAGTTTTCTCAATTTTTCTGAATATTTTGCCGTTTTAAAGTAATGTTTTGGTTATATTTGTAAATATGATCTTATATTCTGATACGTTAAAATATTTAACAATAGTATGCATCTATATTCTGAGAAAGAGTCAGCAATTATATTTTCATCTCACTGTCAATGGAATGCGATCTTGCAAGAAGCAATTAACCACGGTGTAAATAAATGTGCAACGATTCCTCTGGTGCAGGTAACTGTCCCCTTTCAGTAGAAACGAATTTGAAGAGTCACAGTGGGCTAGGGAGAGCAAACTTAAGTAAGGGCTGAAAGGAAATCACTTATTTTCAGCAACGTGCAAAGTTAGTGACAATGTAAAGCATTTTTTTTAGTGAAGATAATCTACAACTAGAGTACAGGGACTTCAATCTGTTTAAATATGCTCCCATAACATCTTGCGTCTTTAAAAGAAGCTTCTCGGAATATAAGCTATTGCTACTGACAACTTTCAGAATTTGAAGATGCATTGGGTGATATATTGTATGAAAATGAAAATAGGTCATGTAATACTAAGATCTTTGTTTATCCACAGATAGTTAGAACCGGTTATTGTTCTTTACAGGAACAAGAGTTGTGAATAACAGTAGAAAATATGCCGTCCACATGGTTTACCATTACAAGAAAAAATTAAACTTTTGTATAAATGTTTAAACAACGTGACTTAAATAATGTAACAATTATGTTTATCTCAATTCGCACGTATTTGGTCATATTTAGCTATTCAAATAATGTTACAAATACATAATTAAATTTTCATGTATTTGTTTGGTCATATTTTGTCTTTTTGTCATATTTGCCCATTTTCAAGGTCATATTTGCTTGCATATTTCCCACTTTTTAGGTCATAAACCTCCGAACCCTGTAATAGTGCCCTTTATCAATGAAGCCATAAGACGGAAACAGAGGATGCAGAGGTCGCCGCGGCAGGCAAAGGCTCACTGCCTACTTTGTTGATTTGTTTTATTTACGTACGCTCTTTAATGTCTCAAGTCATCAGCATCCCATTAAATTCAGGGCGTGAAACGGCCGGTAAATTTTGCTCAGAGGCCTCTTCTTTCAAGCTTGAGGTTCTTTTACGTGCCGTAAATGTACGACACGGGATCCAGAGCTTTACTTCCCTTTCGAAGGAAGCCATACTTAGGATTTTTATGCCCGAAAAAACGAGAAGACAAGGAAGATTATTCTCGATGTGCGTATTATTTTAAACAAAAATAAATCTTCAGGAAATTAAATACTTCTACAGGATGCTCATATTATTGTGCCCAACTCCTGTTAGTATTTTAATAATTTTTAGCATAAAAAAGAGAATTAAATTTCCAACATTAATATTTGTGATAGATATTATTTCAATCTTTGTGTACCGGTTGTTTATCACAAAGGATACTTAAAGTACTGTCTTATGATTAAAAACCAAAACGCAGCTTTGAAAAACTGAAGGGCTTTATTTCACATGGCAGCAAAATGATGGATGCAAGAGAGAGACTGCACAACTTGCTCCTTAATAAAGCTGATTACTATGAACTTACAAAACCTTCAAAGACTTCCATACATATTAGTGCGCCTTTCATCTTGCAGAGATTTCCCTTTGAAAGCACATTAATACAAAGCTAGGCATATGAGACGCAGGCGTATCGCCACCACTTTCATCAGCTGCTCTAGTGCTCGCGTTTGTCATTTTACTTGCGTACTACCAAGTGCTAAAAGCATTTCCCCTTCTTTAAAGAAGGCCGAAATTTTCTTTATATATATATGAAGTATACAAAATTTATGCTCATAAAATCGGCAATTAATTTGCCAGAACTTAAAACAATTAAATCTGAATACTTTTGTGGAGCATACACTTAATGTGAAAGTAATCCCCCCCCCCCCCGCATCATCTCCGGTTTTTCTCTCTTCTACCGCCCCAGTGGCCAAGGTCTTAAGACATGGACTCGTGAGCCGGAGGTCTGGGATTCGATCTTCTCATCAGAACCGTCCTCCCTGACTGAGGTTTTTTACCAGGTTTTCCTCAGTCCCCATAAATGGCAAATGCTGAGGAGGTATCTAAACTTAGGCTTGGAACGCTTTCTTCCTTTAAAAAAAATCCCTTTTCCAAGTTTATAATTTCCTTTCATGTATCGTCCGTCCTAGTGGTGTAGTGGCAACCATACTTGCCTCCTAAACCCAAGATCGCGGGTTCAATCGCGGTCAGGATCAAAGGATTTTTCGAGGGTAAAAATGCTAAGTATAGAAAGAGGCTCTGAGCAAAATTATCGGCCATTTCAAGCCCTGGTTTGAATGGGGCGCTGATGACCTGAGATGTTAAAGAACGTCCGTAAATAAACCAAATAAAAAAAATTCATGCATCATCGTTGTCCACCGTCTGTGATGCCTCAGTAGTTAAAACGCGCTTTAAACACTATTTTTAAAAAATCTCTATTCTCTAAACGCTATGCAGAGAAGGTCGGTCTGAGGTTTGATTGTAAATAAATATATAAGTTTATTGAAGTGTTCACGTTTGTATTTACCGCCACGGGTGGCCGAGGTCGTTAAATCTCGGACTCGTGAGCGGGAGATCTGGGGTTCGAATCCCGCCAGGACCGTCCTCCCTGACTGAGGTTTTTTCCAGGTTTTCCTCAGTCGTCATAAATGGCAAATGCTGGGGAGGTACCCTAAACTTAGGCCTGGAACGTTTCCTTCCATAAAAAATAAATCCTTTCCCAATATATAATTTCGTTTCATGTATCACCAGTGTTCATCGCCTGTGGTGCCTCTGTAGCAAAAACGGGTGTTAAACACTATCCATTCATACGTTTGTATTTCCGGTGTCTATTGCGAGGTAGAATAACCGAATACATTTTTACCTTAAGTAAGATAAAAAGAACTAGCGAACTAGACTGATGGTTGATGGTCGCATGACAAAGTGAACACTGAACTAAAGAGAAAGCTTTTAGAAAAATTTTGGACTGAAACAATTATTTCCATTTTTGAAAGTAGAAAAGTGATAACCGTGTTTAAAAGTTATTCGTTAGAAAACATATTACTAAAGACATAAAAGGTGTCATAAAGTTGAACTTCCATTCTGACAAAAGAAAGGACCCTTTTTAATCTAATTTGCATATATTGTAAAGAACATCCTATGTCTTACGTAACTTCAGCTGTCAATGCGCCTGATTGTATGCAGATATTGAAGGTTCAGGATTAGGTTTAAAATATTGGGATGTTACTTCAAGTTTAAGAATATTCTATTGTGGTCCAGATCGGATTTCGAAACAGTTACATTTTGAAATTCAGCTACCGGCTGTGGGGTCTTACATCCTGCTACGTTTAGCCGTTTCCAACCAAAGTGGGCAACGCTGTTAAACCTGACATTATTGTAAACATTGTACTCAGGTAGAGAAACTATATCGGTGTCTCTAGTATTTGACTTGAATATTATAAAGTCGTTAGGATATAAACTACAAGAGTGAACTCTCCTACAACCAACCTCCAAAGTGAAAGGTATCAATACGTCTATATATTCTATACATACGTTTTTGTTTAAATAGAGTAATGCTATATGTTGCAATGAAGTGAGCAAATTTATGTTTCAGTTAAGCAGAATGCATATTCTGCATAAGCAGCCTATCTTCCTTGACTCTTCAAAGTCTAAAAACCGTTGTTTTAGCACATTTAAATCAGAGCCCTGAAATTAGGCAAAATGACTTTTCTAATCTGCGTTAAGAATCAGACAGAAATGAACATGTTTCCATACGTTTGGCGCGAATGGGGTCAGTTTTTATTTTTATTATTTTTTTTTCTGTTGCCTATTTTAAGGTTTGAAACTCCTTTTGCCTGTTTTGGATCGTTTTGGATTTTTCTGCGATTTTTACGCATTTTAAAAAGCACATACAGAATTTCAATATATCGAATTAAAAAACGTTTGATGTGTTTACCTCACAAAAATATAAATTGAGAATATTGTTATACATTTTCTTTTAAAGCAAGCAAAAACTTTCTCCTCAATCGATTCTTCATTAATGAAAGGAACACACGGTTACATCGGGCATACGAATACCAAGAAATACAGAGAGTGAGGGAAGTACTGTAGTTTTAATAGTCCTGGCGAATGACCTTGTGTCGATCTGTAATAGTCGGTCTTAGTGGTGTAACAGTAACCATACTTGCCCAATAAACCCAAGTTCAAACCCGGCTAGGATCGATGGATTTTTTGGGCATGAAAATCCTAGATTCAGGCTTCCTTCGGAAGGGAAGTAAAGCCGTGGGTCCCGTGTCGCACATTTACAGCACTAAAGAAAACCTCAAGCCTGAAAGAAGAGGCCTCTAAGCAAAATTTATCGGCCGTTTCACGCCCTGGTTTGAATGGGACGTTGATGACCTGAGATGTTGAACAGCGTCCGTAAATAAACTAAAATCAACAATCATCGATCAGTGCGAGGCAATTCTAGGAAATGTGTGATGGGGTTATAAATCTAACAAATAATTGCAAGCGAGAAAGACGAGAGCGGAACAACTTTGCAAGAAACCGTCCCTACAATGTGTCCAGTACAAAGTAAGAGAGATATTAATCTGATTCCCTTATTAAAGTATAAACAGAAAATGAACCAGACCAGAAACCACTGCCCATCTTTATATCTTAAAAAAAATATCTCGTTGCTTGTAACCAAGAAAAATAAGCTTAAGTACTTTAATTGTGCGATAAAGAAAGTATTAAGTATCTTTAATACCTATTTTCATTAATACTGAGTAATATTACAATTTGTTTTCGCTTTAAAATGCCTATTTTAATTACATTACTGCCTATTTTGAGTATGTAAGTGTCTTTTCCCTGTCTGTTTTAACCAAAATAAATACCTGAATATCAGGGCTCTGCACAAAACCATCTTTTTACTTTAATGATAAGGCACAGAACATTCCCCATGTTTCACAGCGTATTTCAGAAGGAGATATTCGCTTGTTTGCAGCTATTTAACCAAAGCTCTCTTCTCGATACATTCCATTTTCCTAGTGAGCCAGCACTTGTTATCGACCCTATGACGTAGCGCAACAACATTTGAACTTGAAATAGTTTTCAGAACTTTGTGAGACGCTCCTATAGAATTAAATAAAAGTGTTTTTTTTTTCCAAGGAATAAATAGCATAACACAATTTAATAATATTAACTTTATTTTTTTTTTAATCACGTTTTTAGGTGGATTCCATGACAAGGAACACATTGCTATAATCGGTTCTGGCTGCAATAAAACTTCATGGTCAATGTATCTAATTTACGATGTATGTTTTCTTTTTACTGCATGATGATCAGTAGCCTGTCACAGTATACATTACTTTTCAAATATCCCCACAAATAGTAATCTGCTGCCGTCAGATTTGCAGATCACGTTGGCCAGGCAACATTAGCAAATCAGCAATCCAGAAATTAAGAAACAGGATCCGCACAGTGTTCATTGTTTCATGAGCGTTGTGAGCTGTGGTGCCATCCTGCTGGAACCAAAATTCCGTTTCATCATCAATCTGAGAGTCCAGTGTTGCCAGCGTTTCTAGCACATTAAATTTTACCCTAAATCTTCTCTGGACGTAGGAAATTGACTTATATTCAACACCTTGTTACAGCGAACATACGTTTTTCCACTGCCCAATTGTCCATACTGTTGTTTACTAAACGGACAGAATAATTCACAATGTCTGGAAAATTACATATCAACCGATACCATAACTGTAACGTAAAATAGGTTCTGAAAACCGTTATATTAATTGGGTCACTTGTGATTTTTAAAAAATAAGTTCAGAGTAATAAATTGCAATATGCTACTTGATCTTTGAAAAAGTATTTTATATTGTTTTGTATATGAGTGTCCCACAAGAAGGTTCTGAAAACCGTCATATTGCATTGGTTCACTTTGTATAAAACACAACTTTAACCGTGATATTTGCTTTAAAACGATAATTATGATCGTTCGATGTTTAGTGCCGTTTTATTGTTTTTGTTTTATTTATTTTAGTGTAATATTTCAAACGAGGCATTGCGGGTTAGACGGAGAGCACATTATTTGCTCTGCGGTTTTATCATCTGCTATTTATCTGATTTTTTTGCGTGTGTTTTCTCTGGAATGCCATATTCATTTTTTGTGGATATTTCAAATTTAAACTGTTTACTATTTTGCGGATGTATTACAATATTATTCTGCATAATAAAAAGCATATTTTCACAACTGCGATTACAAGAATAGTGTAAATGACGTTTAACCTGTTTATCACAACCTAAAATGAGTAACTGTCCAATTGCAGTAAATCAATTACTGACCCAAAATTCACTGTCTGATTCTTCAGATATTACCAATCTGCTTTATCATAAAATTTCTCAACAACGTTTATGAAATAATCTTCGTTTTTGTTCAACTATTTTAACAATAAAATTTGCTTTGGCAGTCTTTATTGTTACTAAATACAAATAAGTTTGAGGTGTAAATTGCCAAGAGTGAATGTGGACAAGCATGTTTGTATAGGTGTATATAAATATTCATAGAAATGTGTGATATAAGTATATCGGTGCGTTTGTGTGTATGTGTGTGTAATTTTGTATGCATGTAAATATATAAAGCTGATTACAACAATTAATGTTAACTTTTTGTGTGTATTGTATATTTTGATTGATAACGGTATTAGCACGAACGGCCGTAAGGCCCATACTTACATTTTTGTACTTGAAAATCTGCCACAAAAAAGTCCATTACTATTACAATCAACAGTGTGCGCATGCGTGCTAGGTCTGTGTTAAAAGTCATCATTTAAAACTTAATGGTAGATTTTGCTATTTCCAAATATCTGACAATATTCATTTTGATATAATGTAAAGCAGAATCCACTAACAATTGCCATATTACTTGTATAATCACCCTTTTTTTAGAACTCAGCACTTTAAACGACATACAACACAAATAAAACGAGAATAGCGCGAGATATTTTCGGCCTATGTCCGTGGTTGAGAGCTTAGCTCATTGGGCCAAGGCTAAGCCAGTTGTCTATCATAATAGACAGCTCCTACAGTCAGTCGCGTTTTGCTGTTACGAGAATTATTATACGAGGGCCAATCAGAAAGATTTTAGACCTGACTGTGCTGTTTACAATAGGGTGAAAAGAATTTCACCAGCGTCTTGCACGGTCCCCTGTTTGTCTATAATGAAAATTTCAGCCTGATCGCAACCTTCATCCCTAGCCTGCAGCAGTTGAGACATAGAGGAGTGCAAGTTAGTTCATAACTACAGAAAGAACATTTTCGAGCAATGGTTCTGTATGATTTTAGAAGTGGTTTAAACCAGAGCTAATGCCTTAAAAGACCCACACAGGCTTTTGAGAAGCTTACTTCTTTCCGTGTTACCATTTTCAATTAGTTTGCGGCATTTAGAACGGGTGGGACATCCGTTGAAGATGAAGAAAGAAGCGGGCAGCCATTCACAGCAGTAATTGAAGAAAACATCGACTCTATGGAGAAAATGGTGAGGAATGAGGGACATTGAGACAACCTTGAAGATTGGATAGGGGAGTGTGTATGATTTCCTGAGGGTCAGCAAAGTTTCATGCCGCTGGGTGTCCCACAACGTCACACAGAGCCAAAAGGACCCGAATGGAATGTTGTCAAGAAATGCTCCAGAGATTTGATAACGGTAACTCTCGATTTATCTTTGAGATCATAACAGGTAATGAGACTTGGATTTATCAATGACCCAGAAAAAAAGACGCCAGTCTTCAGTGTAGGTTTTCTCTGATGACAATCCGCCTGTGAAGACCAATAGGGCAAAAAGTGTTTGCAATAAAATGGTAGTGACTTTTTTGGCACAACTGGCCACGTGGCAACAACACCTCTAAGGAATCAAACAATGGTCACTGTACAATGGTACACTATAGTTGCACTCACCCGTTTGAAAAAGTGCGGAAAAAGCGACCAAGCGCTGGATTGTGAGGCCTTTTGTTGCATCATGACAATGCAAATGCCCATGTTGTGCATGTGACGTTGTACTTTCTCCAGACGACCTCTAAAGCCCATATCTGGCACCGTGTTACTTCTTCCTGTTTCCTACGATGAAGAACCGACTGTGCGAAAACGCTTTTCATTGCCTGAAGATGCTGTTGCAGCGTGCGACGCAGCAAATGAGAACGACTGACGCCAGTGCTTCCACTCGTAGTTCAGAAGGACGGGAAGATGTATAGAGGCTGAGGGAGAGTACTTTGACAACATGTGATGTTAAGTTTTGAATTAAATATTTTGGGGCGCCCGTGTCTAAAATTTTTTTGAGTGAACCTCGTAACAGAATTTGCAGTTAAGAGATCAGCACTAGTGAATACTTTAATGTGATTCAGTGTTAGTGAAGTAAATGTTCTGTAGTGTATTATTTTTTAACTGAGCTAGTTGGTTCAGGCGGTGATGCTTAGTTCTCGTATTCGGAAGATCCTAGGTTCAAATCCTGCGGCCGATTAACCCCACTGAAGTTATACGTGACTTGCTTCGGTCCCTTTTAAGAAAGATTAAATGCGTCAGTGTTTCTCTGCCACGGAAATACCTTCCATTTCATTATTGATCTTCGGTCATCTGTATGTGTATGCCTGCGTCTCTTATATTTGTGATGTCATCGCAGCGTCCCTAACACAAGATTGGTTCTATATTAAGGGAGTCCCTTAGTGTGCATGTGTACTCTATGTGCGCCCAGAGTAAATACGGTGTGATTATTTGAGTTAAGGGCCGCCTGAGTTCTTCTACTTACTGGGGAAATGTAGTCGCCACAACCGGAAAAATGGAGATAGAGCCGCCGCGCAAAATTAGTATTTACATTTTTTGCTAAAAGCATAAAACGATACGTTGCTTAAAATTGATAATAATGAACACTAACCTATGTTATGAGAGATGTTATTAAAACTTGTAAGAACAGCTTTGCTCAATTACTGGTGGAAAACACTGAAAGAAACATTGAAAGATATCAATATGGGCGATGTATGGCAGAATGAGAAAAATAATTCAATAGATTTCTGGAGGAATGCAACCGAATGTAAATTTCATTGAAAGATATCGGAAATGTGTACCGTAGAAAGATACCACTTTGAAAATCTTCTACAACACGAATTAGAACCCATTATGAAATTAAAGTAATACTATATACTTGATATTATTGATTAAAGTTGTGCTAGAAGAGTTGTGAAGGGACCTTATCCTTCTACGGAGTCATCTTGACCCGTGTGGATTACATAAACAAGACACACTACATTTACCAGACCCCAAATACAGAAAAAATGGCGGTCGAAGTGGCCCAATTGCTGGCAATAGCAAATCGAAACTTTTATATGGTATTAAGTTTACAAGATATCATTTATCACTAGAAAATGTTTCAATGTTTACAAACAATACTTCTCATATGAAAACGAAATATAAAATAATATGCATTATAAACTTCTTCACGGGTTATTATAATCTTTATAAAATACACGAACTTCCAAATAACTGGACATCTTAAAACTAATAGTCACCGTCTATTTTAAGGAAAAGGATATAGTCTTCCTTAGGAATAGTTATAAATGGATGTACCTGTTTTGTCTTAGCCTCACATGTAAAGGAGTCGAAACACAACATCCTGTCTACCACATTCATTAAAAATCTCTTCATATTGCTGCAAAATCCGTTCATTGCTAACCATCACTTTCGCTTAAGATAGTACATTAGGAAAATAGCACAAAGAAAATATCCTTCCTAATAATAAATTTTAGTTAAGAAATGTTTAATACACACTTTAGTATCATCAGTAACTTCAAAACTTGCGTGGTGCCTACTCTTTATTCACTCCTAGCTTAATTACTGCAATTTAGAAAATGTAAATATGGCATTATACGATGCACTGCCATAATTAAGACAAGAGCAACCCATGTTGTACTAAACACTTTCTATTAAACAAGTTCCTGGTGTAAAGCTACTAAATGAATATTAATTTAATAAATAACAAAAGATGTTACACGCTACTGTTGATTTACTTCTAATTATAAACTACTGTAATAAACCAGATAACTGCAAATTAACAAAGTGATGTAATTAACATACGGACCACATATACCACCATCAGTATTACAATAGGTAAATATGGTGGGTCTTGACCTAAGTCAAGCTACAAATCTGACGTGTTTGAATTCATGAAGAGTTTGCGTTTTGCTTTTATCCCGAAGCCTTCTCTGCTGTTAGCGTTATAATTTCAGACTTGGCAACCTCTCCTGTACATTAATATTTGTCAAGGCTAATCTCTTATGATCACTTCAAGTCACTCCATTTCCTAACATCGACATTTGAATTCAGCAAGCTATGAGAAATCTATTCTTCGACGACTTTTATAACCTCTAACAGAACGCTGTGGGTTTTTTTAAGTTTCTCTCGTCTCGCGAAGAATTTCATCGCCCTGTCAGAATATTTGCGCAACACCTGTCATCGTTTTCGTCGGCTACTATGTTAACACA
This sequence comes from Metallyticus violacea, assembly GCA_030762175.1. Taxonomy (NCBI): domain Eukaryota; kingdom Metazoa; phylum Arthropoda; class Insecta; order Mantodea; family Metallyticidae; genus Metallyticus; species Metallyticus violacea. The sequence continues at coordinate 6,483,023 of CM060836.1, read as the reverse complement.
TTTATGACGGCAGAAGTTTTTTTTTTTTATCCGGTGTGGAGTAAGGCTATAAATCTGTCGACTGCAGCACCCCTAGCGCTGGTTGATGCTGCAAACAAAGCCAACTGAATCATGTTACTGGAGAAACAATGAGGTGACAATTTGTCAGGAATAAACTGCTCGTCAGAGGACAATCTAGCGAGTTCTCTGTTTCTACAGATAGAGCAAAAACTGAATCGCTTGGATAAAATACAACAGCTATCCGTATGAATAAATGTACAAAGATACACGAGCGGTTTGCAGCCTCGTGATTAATTCAGATCATTGCCGGGAGAGCTTGAATTCAATTTCCTACATGACCTACTTTTCTGTGTTTTCCTGCACCCTGAAGGCAATTTTAGAATGGTCACAGTCCGATTATTTCCACCAAAAATGCATATATTTCAGCAGTATTTATCAACGATTCGTTTAAAACAGCATATATAAAAAGCAATAAAACCGCTATACACTTAAAAGCATTATTTATACCGTATGTTTAAATTTATCGTAAATATGGTCTACAGAGTTATGCTACAAACGTTTTATCTGATTTCATCTGTTTTACTTAAACACTAAATTTTACAAGAAATATCGTAGAGAAATCCAAAAGGTAGCAAAAAGTATAGCGGTATGAGGTACATGGAACAACATTGCTGGTGCGTAGGTCAGCTTTATGATAGAAGGGTCACATTTTAAATTTTAAAAAATGACTATCAAGTAGCGCTATTGAGATATGTCATTGCTATTTTCGCATCAATTGACATTTGTTATTATGAAAACAATTGACAGAGTAGTTTGTTTACAATCAGCGTTTAATAAACCAATTTTGTGGGGGGGGATGTAAATTTCACGTGAAAGTTTTCGTTGGAAAATGTTTACGATTTTAGTAAAGTCCTAACTCAACAGCAATTCATGGAATCGCACAGTCTAACTTTTGGTAACTAACCACCATCAGAAAAGACTGTTTACAATTAGTTTGCAGAATTTCGTTGTGGTCATGCGTCCATAAGTGATGAATTTCGTGAAGGTCGACCCCCCCCCCCAAAAAAAGCATCGATGCTATGCTCAGCATGATTGAAGAAGATCGACATATGACTTAAAGTGTACAGTGTAAAGTCCTGGTGGTGTAGTGGTAACCATATTTGCCTTCTAAACCCAAGGTCGCGGGTTCGAACCCGGCCAGGATCGATGGATTTTTTCGGGCGTAAAAATCCTAAGTATGGCTTCCTTCGGAAGGGAAGTAAAGCCGTGGGTCCCGTGTCGTACATTTACGGCACGAAAAAGAACCTCAAGCCTGAAAGAAGAGGCCTCTCAGCAAAATTTAACGGCCGTTTCAAGCCATGAGTTGAATGGGACGCTGATGACCTGAGATGTTAAAGAGCGTCCTTAAATAAACAAATCAAAAAATAATTCTTACAGTGAGATAGAGGTATCCTTAAGCATATCGAAGACTGCAGTACGTTCGATTTTGCATAACATTTAGCTGTGAAAAAAATCTGTTCCCGATACATTCCACAAAGTTTGACCGAACTTTAAAAAAAAAAAAGTCGTGGTGTCAAAAAAATCCGTGTACAACATCGTAACAGGTGATGAAAGTTGGATATATTCGTATGAACCGGAAACTAAGTAACAATTCACTGTTTGGTTGTTCAAAGATGAACCGAATCCCACAAAAGTTCATTCACGAAGCTCTTCCAAGAAAATGATCGTTTGTTTCTTCAGTTTTACTATACATGTCGCAACCTTTTCTTTAGAGGATCGAAAAGCAGTTAATGCTGAATTGTGTACAACAATTTGTTTGCGAGAAGTCATCGACGAAATCAGGAAAAACAACCGAAAACTTCGCATCATTCTTCATCGGGACAATGCCAACTCTGACAGCACGTCAAATGTTGATTAGTTGAAGGTGGAAAACATCGAATTGATGTCTCATTGCCCATATTCCCCTGAATTATCACCTAACGATTTCTTTTTGTTCCCGAATGTCAAACAAAAAATGTGTGAACAGCGATTTTCATTATCTCAAGAAGCTGCTGAAGCCTTTAAAAACCATGTTTTTGAGACATCAACTTCAGAGTGGAAAAAATGTTTCGAGAATTGGCTTCAACCCAAGTACAAGTATATAAATGTTAAAGACGAATATTTTGAAAAGGAAAAAATGTTGTTCCAAAAATTTTTTTTTTAATTCTTAGTTTTTGCAAAAACTTAAAAGGTGACCCTTGTATCATCGTTAAGTCTCAATAAGAAAACTCAAGTGACATGCAAGCAGAATTATTCTGTAAAATAAAAAAAAATAAAAAAAAAAATAGGCCACGACTGCAAATTTTTCCACTTAGCAATGAAATGTTTCACTAATTTGAGTATACATTTTCTATTTCTGTGATATTTTTAATAACTTGGTTCAAAAAGAAAGAAGTTATACAGCTATTTATTTTTCAGTATTTTATGTCAGTATCTATATGAAGAAAATGCACAAGTATGCATATATATGCTACTTGAGGGGTGCCACAATTTGTTACAAATAATTTTTTCTTATCTAATTTCATTGACTTTTAACTAATTTTTAATGCGAGCTAAATTTTTCGCTTCAAAATATTGTACATTCCATAATATAAAGTTTACAAAAATAAATAAATATAGAAAAATAACTACAAAAACATGCATAATCTAAGTTCATGTGAAATTTCCAGCACTATACTCTGCAAATATTTGGAAAAATGGTACGTGTAGTTTCAAAATTTAAAAGCTAGGAAATGAGAAATTAATATTACTATTTTAGGAGTATAGCTACACAAAAGCCCCCATAACTGTATTCTGTGTCTTTTTTATGACTGCAATTTTTGTCATAGAGAATTGTTTTCACTATTATTTGGATGTGTGTGTGTGTGTGTGTGTGTGTGTGTGTGTGTGTGTGTGTGTGTGTGTTATATTTCTCTGATTTTTAAATGATTTGGTTCAAAAAGAAAAAAGTACACAAATATTTATTTTTAATGATAAATATATATATCACCCAGTATTCACAAATAGAAAATGCAAAAGACTGCAGATATATACTTTTGTGCAAACAATTTTTTTCTTATTTCTTTTCATTGATTTGTACTGGTTTTTTACTCATTTGTATTAATGTTTAATACGATCAAACATTCTGGAGTAAAAATATTGGTTTAGAAACTACTAAAAAGTATTAATATACAATTCAATTGCTTGAAGAAAACTAGTAAACAGAACTCCAAAGAAAAAGTGGGTATGACAAATACTGGAACCATAGCTTTTTAATTTTAGGGGCACAAAGAGTTGGAATTAAAACATGAAACTTTCGGAAATTATTCTTGAATGTATGAACTATAAAATTCACTAAATGTATGAGCCATAAAATGATTTTTTTTTTGCCCACGTACCCCTTTAGTAATACATTTGAATATAGAATGGATGAAAAAGAAGTCGGTTCTGGTGAACTAGTGGTAACCATATTGGTTCGTAGACCCAAGATCGCGGATTCATGACCGACTAGGATCGATGAACTATTTTCAGGCGTCAAAATCCAAAGTATGGCTTCCTTCGGAAGGAAAGTAAAGCAATAGATCTTGTGTCGTGGATTTACAACACGTAAAAGTGAAAGAGGAGGTTTCTAAGCAAAATTTATCGGCCGTCTCACGCCCTGAATTGAATGGAAAGCTGATGACTTGAGACGTTAAAGAGAGCCCGTAAATAAAACAAATAAAAAGTAAACAGACACCAAAGAAGAATACAGAATGGAAATCCAAACAGAAATCATAGTATTTCTTGACAAAATTGTAGAAGCAATTTGACTGCAAAATGCAGACGAGTTACACCCACACCTTTCATCAGACTCTATGAGTAGTTTCCCTGCAACTTTAGCCATGATCCTGCTGAAAATAGCCAGCTAGTATGCAGTTCCTCGTCACAAACTCATGAAAATTTACATGTAGACCGTGGTATGGGGAGGCCGAAAATTAGGAATAATTACCACACCCCAGTATTTTCAACATGAAGATGCACGAGTACTCTCACCAGCTTTAATACAAATATTCTAGCGACTGAAGTCTACATGCGTAGACAAATTAGGGAATAAATGGACATTACTAAGTCATTTCTGTTTGTCGGAAGGTTTCAATTCTAGCACAGCGGTAGCACGAAATGCACGCAGATTTGCTTTTTTCCTCCTCGTTGACATAAATTTGTAGAAACTCCCAGCTCTTTCATTGTACCTCCTGGCCGTTTAGAGAGTATTTTTTCGTGGGCATCCAAAATTCCCGTCTTCTTTACCGGATAATGAATGGAGAATTTTGTTGTTCGTTTGCGAACACCAAATTTCGTATTAAATTGTCTTTGGCACTGGAAATCAGGGACCGATAGCGAGTGAAACAGTACATATTTTCTTCATGCATATTCAGCAAATAAGACTATTGTGAAACAATTTCAGTATTTGATATTTTTCAGAATAAATATCCATTAAACATAAAATGATCAACATGGAAGTTCTGTTGCATTGCGAATCATTTGAGAAAATCTTCATTTTGAAAAAAAGGCCATAAGAAATGACATTAAGTAATCAGGTTCGCCCGAAAAGCAAAAGGATGTTATCTACTTGCAAGGGGCATGATGAAAACCCGGCGTATACTACCTGACGTCGGTAATGACGTCTTCAAAGGTCGACACATTTCCGAAGCAAACCCGTAAAAGCAGAAAACAGCGGCAGAACAGCAGGAAAGCAGGGGGTTCTTAACCTACGTCACTTTGTTGCTCCATTGAGTTGGCAGTAATGAACTGTAAAGGTTGTCATCTTGTAATTAACTGCTTGGAATTGCAACCTTGCCTTTGATCGCAGTGCGGCAACCCGTGAACTCCACAGCATTTCTCTTTATCTCGTTGGCTATACGTAGGGGTGTCCAAAAAGTATCGGTAAAGTTAACAATGGTTGCACAATTATTCTGTGCACGTTTGAAATAACAAACGGAGAAATAATAGAAATGTTTGCGCGTTTATATTTTATATCTTTTTAGGAAATTAATAAAAGTGCCAACCACAACAGAAAATATGTATTAGTAGCTTTTTCAATTTAGATTTTAATGAATTTTGTTCAATTTCATTTTAATGATAAAAGCAGTAGATAATATATGGAATTTAAATGTGTATAAAATGCAAATGTTATTTTTCTGGGGAGGGGGGCAGTGGAAAGTGGATTGGGTTGAAAAAAACGATTTTTTTTCTTTTAAAAACCCATAACTCTTTAATTAATAATTCTGTGTTTATATTCTTCCAATTTTAATAATTTAAATACCTGAAAATCGGACTTTAAATATACTGTATACTTTAAATATATTATTTTTTATATTTAGGAACCCATGGTTCAAAAACTACGGTAGATATGAAGGGCTTTTGGAACCATTACGTTGTTAGGGCTCTAAAGAGCCCATAAATAATAATTAATAAAACATGCAGGAGTGTTTCATTTTTTTTTTTTTTTTTGAACAGTGTTTAACGCCCGTTTTTACTACTGAGGCACCATGGGCGGTGAACAATGGTGATACACGAAATGATATATTGGGAAAGGAAGGAAACGTTCCAGGCCTAAGTTTAGGTTACCTCTCCGGCATTTGCCAGTTATGAGGACTGAGGAAACCCTGGAAAAAACCTCTGTCAGGGAGGGCGGTCCTGGCGGGATGCGAACCCCAGACCTCCCGCTCACGAGTTCGCGCCTTAACGACCTCGGCTACCCGTGGCGGTAGTGTTTCAATTAAAAAATTAATTACATGTATTGCATTAAATTAAAATATGTTATAATATTTTTATTTTGAGCTAAATTTGACTGGCTATGTCAAATATATATAACAAATATCATATAAAATTCCCATCATTATACAGAGTCCTCGTTTGGACTTGTGGCCGGCTGAACCCCCGTTGGCACAGGGAAGCATGCTGTTTGCCGGCGGAGTCGAATATTTATAGCCCCTTAATTTAAAGTGCAACAATAGCATTTCGTGTACAAGATCGGGATTTTCTGCACTCCAATATCTATTGCACTGTGTTGCTACATGGCCATGTAAATAAAATCACGCTTCTAACTTTAAAAAAAATTAATGAGGGCCAATAGAGCCAGCATTAACATTATTCAACACCAATTGCAGAAATTAACTCTACTAGCATTATCGCGTGGTTACAATTCCTGAACTACAGTTGTCTTATAGAGTTTTAATTTTAAAAGTTCAGTGGTATTCCAAGCAGAGGATTGCGATATTCCTAATTCCTGTGCAAGTTTTCTCAGTTTTTTTTTTTTTTTTTTTTTTTTCCTTCCAACTTCGTTCTAACTTTTCTCCGATGTCATCGAGTTTTTCCTCTGTAGGAATAAGGCGTTTTACTTCCCGTTTCTTATCAAAAACAGATCCCGTTTCCCTAAAGCTAATCACAAGATTACGAAACGTTTTTCTGTGAGGCGTACGAACAGCAGGAATCTGCTTATAAATCGCGGTCTCACTTCTCTACAAGAGTTGTTGTCACATAAGAATCGTACAAGAAGATTCTGTGTGCTAAAGTATACAGACTTTTTGGCATTATTGTATTAACACACTATATAACAATGAAACACATGGTCCCACAACGCTCAAATCCTGTACAGACAAAGACTTTGGGTTAGCATATAGAGAGGCGGGAAAGTGGAGAGGGGAATAGAACAGGTTAGAAACAGGGCAGGAAAATCATTGTTAAGCCGGCCATGCGTCCAAATGAAGGCTTTGTAGAACAGTTCTCCGATATATGCTGTGTTTAAATACCACATTAACAGTAAACAAGCACCACTAGAGACTTAATGCTATGTACCAGGTGACCCTTATACGCCTTCTTTATAAATGAAGATAGATTTCCGTGCAGCACAAAAATTTTCAAGCAAGCAATGGGCATCTAAGATAAAATATGGGATTTTTATTGATTTACATCAATGTACTGCAGGGAAATATATCTTAATTCAAAAGGCGGAGCTGGAGGGCACCTGGTATACATATTAAGATTTTATTGCATAGACAGTAGAAGTATCATTAGCCTATAGTAGATAGGTATAAGTTTAAAAAATTAATTTTGAGAATTGTATACTTTTAACCTGTAAATGAAAGAAAATCACTTCCGGGTGCAAGGGGTAGTGAAGAAGCTAAACGTGTGAATAAATTAAAAAAGTTTACACCATTTTATTTCGCATCAGAAATTTGGTAAACACAAGCTCTGGATAAAGTCGTGTTTTATTTTCTTTTTTCCCCCGCCCTTTGTGCTCTCTGTTCGGAGGCAAAATAAACAGCCTTAGTGTGGGTTATAGAAAAGAGGCGGCAATTTGGATTGGAAAGTGAAGAATGGGAGAAGGCATCCATCATCCTGTCAATATGACAATGGAGAAAGAATAATTTCATAAACACTGACATAAACAACTGCCTGCATTGATTGACGGGGAACTCTTTAGAAAAACACGCAGGATGAAAACCTCTTTACACGCTGACCGACAGAATGCCACGTTGAAACATTCAATTAGCTCCATGAGATCAGATTGAAAAGCTGTTTCGTGTTGCACAGTCAATAGTGTAACAGGTTACTGAAACCAAATTTCCTGATGGATGTAACATTAGCAGCTATGTATTCGATACACTGGAATTCCAGAGGTAAATTTAATTAGTTCATTTGAGTTGAATGCTTTCGTTAGTAAACTGTATAAACCTCAGCGCACAAAATACACAGAGGGAGCGAGCATTCAAAAACCCAGTTATAAATTTTATTAAACCTTGTTTATGGTTATTCTTGTGTAACAGGCATCTTTTTATGCATAATATTTCGGATGCTTCACTCGCTATCGGCCCTTGTTTACCCATATAATCTTCGAACTAAAGGTTTAGAGCATTTAGGATTAAAACTTGAATCAATGAAAATGATAGCACACTTCGAAATTGGTATTAAGTCAACATGGGCTGACACAGTCAAAATGTTATGCTGTTTATTTCATCTGTGCCTTAAGATATCAACTGTATAGTAATTGCTTAGCAAGGGACTACAGAATCCACTCTACTCCAGATGGTTTGTAACTCTAGCAGAGATAGGTGACCGTCATATATTTGATATGGTTGAGAACAAGCCAACTTGCCCAAAATCACTCTATTTTGCAGATATTATATCTGACGAAGCCATATTTCCTCTTACAATATAGGCCGAACAATCAACTGTATTTTTAATGAAATTTACATTCACTCGCATAAGTTCTGCTTCCTATGAAACGCCTGCGAGGAATTTCATAGCCGATTCAAAGCGTTTTTTACACCTCATAACCTGACATTTATATTTTCATGTCGAGTTAGAGGATAATGAAAAATTAAAAAGAATGATTACAAATAGAAAAATATTTAATAAAGTACAATATCTCGCCTTGATTTTATAAAGCACTTATGTTATTTAAAAAGACTTTTGTAATGACATCCTTTAATTTTAAGTATATTGAAATGAAACGTCGATATTTTTACGAGCGTAAAATATTTTTAGTAGAGACACAATGGAAACGTTCATGCTGAACCTTAACGAATCTTTAATGGGGTTTTCTAAAAAATGATATTGTCTATCCAAGAGAAAAATGTACCACACATTTGGTAGAGATTTTGTGTCAAACATAGATTATTAAGCTTTATGATTAATAAAAAACTACATAATTCGCAAATTACGCTCATATATACTTTAACAATTATTTTTCTATTAATAACTTTTTTAAATTTTTGCTATTTACTGTTATTATTTTTATTTATTTAAATAAACTAAACGTATTAATTTTATAAACATTTTTGCAGCTTTTCTCACAAATTATCCACTTGGCGGAGCAGCGGGCTGTCTGGGTCGGCAGCGATAACCTCTCACCCTGCGTAGAGCCTCTGGGGCTGTAGCAGAGACACGAAGGTCTTCAGAAGCTCAACTGGGCAAGGGCGCGTCATCCAGGCCGAGATAATATCGTATGAAGCTTAATAAATGTTAGTTACATTTGTTATTAATGTTAATTAAAAAATACAAAATCTCCGTTTTTTCTTTGCCAATTTTTTCTGAGGTTTTTTTCCCCCTGCTTTCCACCATCCATTTTTATTTTCTCATTTTTTACGCTATAACAAAATTAGGGACGTGTGTTCATTTACTAAAAACATGCCAGGGTTATTAGGGAATTGTAGCAGCAGTGCTGTATGTAAACCAGGAAACGGAACCAATATTTCTCACTCATACACACATTAGGGTATTACCCAGCCTGTTTTACAGTAGAGTGATACACCCAACGCTCTAGACATGCGCTGTACAACTAAGAAAGTGTCCTCTGTGAGAGACCGGTGTAGCGGTTAATGTTCTCGAAACGGAACAGCATAGCTAGGGTAAAAACTGAATGTGGCACGATTGTTAAAGCTCTCTATTATACAAGTATGGACACACTTTGCGGAGGAATTTGCCGACAACCGAGCTTCGAGCACCAGTCGCCATTTTGGGCCTGATGTCTGTGTGTTGTGCCATATACTTATATGGAGAACATTTTTAAAATTTTATTTTGAGTCAATATGCCTGGGTGATGTGCATTTGCTTGTACAATTCAAAGAAAGAAAGGTGTTACTTATATGGCATTCCTTCAGGAAAATACGACGTCGAAAGACGAAATATCTGGATTCAAAAAACTGGAAAAAAGAACTGAATCCCTTTAAAACTCTCGACTGGGTTATGTAAATGTTAGGTATTTTACCTTAAATTTAACGATCATGTTTTGGTGATTTTATACGTATGAATGAATGGTGTTTAACGCCCGTTTTTTGCTACAGAGGCACCACAGGCGATGGACACTGATGATACATGAGGTGAAATGATAATTTGGGAAAGGATTTTTTTTAAGGAAGGAATCGTTCCAGGTCTACGTTTAGAGTACCTCTCCGGCATTTGCCATTTATGAGGACTGAGGAAAAACTGGAAAAAACCTCAGTAGGGAGGACGGTCCTGGTGGGATTCGAACCCCAGACCTCCCGCTAACAAGTCCGCGCCTTAACGAACCCGCACCACAAAGCAACTGCACCTCCCGAGTCATCAAAAAACTCAACAGCAAACACACCGGACCATCAACACCAGAAAACCAAGCGTCGAAACCAGGAGCCAGGTTCTTCGGAAACGAGAGCCTTGGCAGTGGCTCTCAGTGCCTCCATCCTGTTCAGAGCCTCGCCACCACCGCTGAGCGACTGGCAGAGGTGACCCAGGACATACAAGTAGCCAGAGCACTCTGGAACGCAACATCACAGACTACAAGCTGGAGGTAACCTCCAGCCTCACACAGTTGCACTCTCGCCAAAATGATCTACAACTCCAGCTCTCGAACTTTGAGGAAATATCAGCTGCAACACAGAACACCTTCTCCGCAGTATTGATCAACTGCAAGCTTTAATGTCCTCTACACTCCACGACCCGGGACATCTTGCCAAGAAGAAGAGCTCCAGAACCTAACCTGAGGGATGGAATCCTTCCTGAAAACAGCCGTTTTCTTCAATCCAGAACCTTCAGCGGAAGACCAGAAGCCCATCGAAGCGAAACCTGTGGCCCCGGCCCAGGTTAAGCAGCATTGGGCTTGGTCGGAAGCTGGATGGGTGGCCATTCCACCCAACCGAACCAAAAAATTCCCGGTGCACAACATCTACCAGAGTGACATAAATTCTTATGTACTCGATAGCTAAAGCCCAGCATCGGCTAGGTACTGTCGTCATCGAACATTCACCTGGGAGAGAACCCAGGTGACCTGCACTGTCTCCTGGTTTATAAATCTATCATTGTGTTCATTGGTTGTAACTAAAACTGTCACTATGAAAGAAACGGCCCTCCTATTATTCCGGTAAAATATTAATTAAGACCATTTTTTTAAAACATTCCACTGAAAAAGCTCGCCACTCCAAGAAATCAGTCTGTCAGCTAGAAATGCTAAAAGTTTATATTCTGGATTGTAATGACATCACAATCTTAAAACATGTTTTAAACTTTAGTCTAAAGTTTAAAATTATAAGTTAATAACCTCTTTTCCCTACTTTTCAAACACTGTTTATATCATCTGAAATAAGGGAGGTCAGATAAATTGCCACGTGATTCAGCAGTTATGACTTCATACTGGCGTATTCTGTAGTTGTATCCATGCCATTATAGTGTTGCTATATAATTTTCCAGAACGACATTTTGGATGTACACCAAAGTGGTTCCATATTCTTGTATTATGACAGATTGCAGTTGACTATCCCCCGTATCTGAACATTTTATAGACAATTTTACCCGTCTTGGCAATGGGCAGAGATCACTGTAGTGGAACTCAACAACTACAGAAGGCGCCAGTATGAACTCGTTTCTAGTATTTGACGGCTTTCCACCAGCTGCTCTAGACAAACTTCTCTCGTTTCGTCTTTCTGATGCAGTTATAGTACTATTCAAAATACAATATTCCCAAATTGCAACCTAACAAACATGTACTTTAAACTTCTAAAATTTGATCACTCGCCTCTAACCCGCACTTTATTCCATTAACACTCCAGTTTTATTGCGGACACTGCCTTATGTCGCTATGTGTGCATTTCCGTCAGGGCTATCCTTATTACCCTGATTTAAAATGGGAATTTTATTATGAATATTGAATTATGTTGGATTTTCTCTTCATTTTATACTTTCTAAGCAATATCTACCAGATATTTAGCTCGTCGATATTCGGTTTTCTTTCGTCAAAATTGCAGATATGGAAACAAGGCACATCAATCATTGTTAAGAATGCTAAATAATTAACACACTATTCGCTAGGGAATACTGAAATGTGTTTAAAACTGAAATTCACAGCGTGACCAACTGAAACTCTTTCGGGGCCATTTATTAATTATAGCACACTGGTCTACACAATTTTTGCTAAATAAAAACTGATCTCATTTTCCTTACAATATGGAGTCTCCCAAACCATCATTAGTTTTGTTTCATCAGGCTACAGTTTTTCAGAAATCTGTATTATATAAAATAACAATTTTTATTGTTTGTTCATTGAGAAGCTATATAAAATTAATGTTCTGAGAGATTTAAAAAAAATAATAAATGTTTCACATTGTGATTGAGACAACAGAGCTAAATCATATCATTGGACCAGAAAAAATTGGCCACAAAGGAGCAATTTAGTTCCTGCAGTGGGGGGATAAGTATGAACGATTGGTTTCTCCTTTTAATATCCTCCTTCCATCCCTCCATATTAAGTTAGATCTGATCAAACAATTTGTTACTGCTCTGATTGTTTCAACTTTCTTGTTACAAAGTTCCCACAGAAAACTGAAGCTAAGATAGCTGCAGGTGTTTTTGATGGACCGCCAGATTCGTGAGCTTATGCAGGATGAGACCTTTCCTCAGTCGATGTCCGAGTTAGAGAAGTCAACATGGTTGGCATACAAAAAAGTGACCGAAAACTTTCTTGGCAACAAGAAATCTGAGAACTATAAAGAAATTGTGGAGGAAATGTTACAACATTTTAGAAATCTGGGGTGTATTTGAAAAGGGACACTAGTGAAGGACATATCAGAACTTCGAAAAAAAATGAAGTTTTCTTCTCCCTAATAATGAAAAAAGTTTGGAAAATCATAATTGTTGACACATAGCTCCATTTTTTCAATATATTCATTAATATTTAAATTAAAATGAAACCTAAAAAGTTTTGTCTTAGATTTTTTTTTTTTTATTCGTTTTATTTAAGAACACTCTTTAACATCTCAGGTCATCAGCATCCTATTCTATTCAGGGCGTGAAACGGCCGACAAAGTTTGCTCAAGGTATGAGGTTCTTTTAGGTGCCGTAAATGTGCCATGGGACCGATGGCTTTACTTCCCTTTCGAAGGAAACCTACTTATAATTTTACCTTGAAAAAAGTCATTGATTCTGGCCGGGGTTGAACCCGCGATTTTGGGTTTAGGAGCCACGTACGGTTACTACTAGACCACCAGGACCGACTTCCCTTCCGAAGGACTATTCGATTTTGTTTCCAGCCAGATTCAGCTCTATCCCACTGGTCAAGGTTCATTCAAACTTGGCTTGAGAGAAATGTTGGCTATTTAATGTCGCTCAAGATTGGCGTTATACACAGGATGTCCTTTGCACCGCCTGCAAGCCCAGCCGACAGTATGGTAGTAAGGCACTTATAACAATTTCTGAGACAAATTCGAAAATACTGGATGTCTTCCAAAATCTATCCTGAGATTTATTATTGGTGGTACAAGATCTGCGCCGATAGCCGCTATAGAGCTCCAATCTGGTTTGGAGCCCTTGTGTGACCGTAGATGGAAAATGGCTTTGAATCTTGCTAAAACAATCTTGAGAGGAGGGGATAATTTTCTGAATCACTACTGGTCTGCTGAGGAGAGGCAGAAAACGCAAAGAACCTGCCTTTCTTGTATAAAAGAACCACACGATACCCTTTCTTTAACTCGTCTTCCCTTTCCAGATCCCTGGTGTCCATTGGAAAATTTTGAACTTGCCGAAGGTTATTTAGCCCTTGTCTCTGACGTTAGCAAGAAATTTTCTCTTGACTTTGAATTGAAATGTACGGCCTTGGTTACTATTCATGAATGTTTTCCAGTTGATTCTTGACCACATGTGTATACTAATGGTTGGGCGGAACGAACGAACCATTAAAAACGCTATAGCTGGAGTTTACTCTACGGACTTGACATTGTCATTTGCTGTTGGGAAATGACAACTTTGATAGCGAATTAGCGGCTATTTCTTTAGCCTTAGGCAAAATAGAGCAGTGTGATAACAAAAATATTGTCATTTTTGTTGATTCCAGGGCGGCACTCATGCTCTTAACAACTTATAATCACAATCATTGTGATATTTTCATGAACTGCATGGAAAAAATTAATAAGCTGCTGATCGTCAAGAACCGCATTGCACTGCAGTGGATTCCTGGTCACTGCGGGATTTATGGAAACAAGCGAGCAGATGAGTTGGCGGAAAGGGGATCCCAAATGAAACAACCAGATCCACCTTTGACCCTGCGGCATATAAAGCATCATATGTCCTGCTCTATTAAATCTAACCGCGTCAGCCTGTATAGAGAGAAAGCCTCAGGGAAAAAGTGGAATTCCCTTTTGAATAAGACAGAAAGAATTCCTAGTTCTCTCCCTAGATCAGTTGGCGTGGCCTGCTATGGGTCATGACTACTTACAGAGTCACCTGTATAGAACTGGACTGACTGAAACAGAAGCATGTCCTCTTTGCGATCATGGCGTATCCATGACTGAAGACTACCTCAGTATTTGCCCTGCTGTTCTTAACTGCTTCTCTTTGCATGTTATTGACAATGCCTTGAGGTTATTATTTCTCGGTCTTATTTGTACTGGGCTGCTCGTCGACTTATGACCGAGAGGTTGGAGACAGGCATAAGATAAAAAAAAAAAAAAAAGATTTGCGTTGTAGGAGTCCCGATCTATATCCCCAAAACTAAAGCTGCGGCCAGCACTTGATTTGTAAGAAAAGACACTCCAATATTAAGAGTCTTGGAATCAGCAATGGCAGATTTTCCATTGGAGATAGCAATTAACAAAGAGAGTTCGGTCATGTATGAGATCAAAAAGATATAATTTTGAGAACTGATTGCTGTTAAACTTTTGGAATACATGAGAGAAAAACATATCAAGCATATGAAAAAGTATTAAAATATGTTATAACCCTGTAACAGTATTTAGCAAGAGTATGCATATTGGAAAACTCGCTGGAATATGACACATGAAAATTGGAATCTATTTGAGAGCTTGCCAAAGATTTGGTAAAGGCAGCAGTGACCCTCTTTACTAATGTTGCAATCATGAAGCTTAACGCTAATGTGAAATAGCTAATATTCCCATTAATTGCATTGTCACGCTTTAAGCCAGTAAGCACTGCCGGCTGGCTTTGCAGTACCAATATCCAAGCGTCGGTTGGCAAGCTGCAAAATTCGGGTTTCGCTTTCCCCGGGCTGCACCCTGCAGCAGCTGGAACATGTTTGAGCCCTCAAGAGAAATGCAATTAGGGGCAAGGGCCCCCAACACCATTACAGCCGTGATAATGGAAAGCGAAGAGTGCTCTCACAATGTATACTGCTCTGTTAGCACACCGTCTAAAACAATAAGCCGAAGCTCTTTGTTCTCCTCAAGCAATTTATCGCTACCACACCTGTAAAACTTGAAATGAAACAATTAAGTCGCACGCATACACACACACAAATCCATCTTCATTATATGACCTAAGTTATCTACAATTTGTTACTAGTTCTCCTTGCATAACGGTGTATCTGGATAGCTAAAATGTTCCTCTTGTCCATCATTTTTCCTTGGGGCAATTGTACAGAAAGTTAACTTGCGTTTAGGGCATAAAGTTAATCATCAGTTATACTTAACTTGGAAATTTTGGTTGTAAAAACATTAATCCAAGATTCTTTCGTCTTAACCTCAAATTGCATACAAGTTAAAGCACTAACTAGAGTTTAGTAGTTGTTAATTAAAACATTTCCCAGAAACAGAAGCATAACAACCTAATTTATAAATAAAGTGGTATGCCATATTTATTTAAATTTCATGTAAATAAAGTTTCTTCAATGTTTCGCTTTTCATTTCTGCGTAATAACAACAGACATAGTTGTAGGTTATGTTAGACTAACCTTACAAGCGGTATATTGTAGTGTTCTACATTTCATCTAATGGTGAATTTCACGTTTCCTCTCAAGAATTTCATGAGAGAAACAATTCGTTCCTGGAACTTAATGACAAATAATTCAAAATGCAATTTCGCTTTCCAAAAGAGTTGTCGAAGAACTGGAAGAGATGTTACGTCCGCGATTACAATCACAAACTAATCGAAATCATGCTCTGAATGCGATGTCCATGGTAGTACTAACTTTAAGGTTCTATACGACAGGGAGCTTCCAAATAATTATTGACCAGTAACACCATCCATGAAGTTACTAGAGCAACAGCAGCTATGAGACATCAGTTCATTAAAATGCCAACCGAAGTTTTTTTAATGGTGTTTAACGCTTAACTACTGGGATACCACGGGGCGGTGGACTCTGGGAAAGGACTTTTTTAAGGAAGGAAGCGTTGCAAGTCTAAATTTAGGGTACCTCCCTCCCAGGCATTTATCATTTATGAGGACTGAGGGAGACCTGAAAAAAACCAAGTCAGGGAGGGCGGTCCCGGTGGGAATCGAACCCCAGACCTCCCGCTCACGAATCCGCGCCTTAACGACCTCGGCCACCCATGGCGGTACAACAAATGCATTTCAAAGGAAGGGATAGGCTAGTATTTACGCGAATCTAATGCGCCATTGAATGAAATGCGCACCCCTAATTTTAAACTTAAAATCATAAAATAGAAATGGGGCATATTGTTGTACGGTGTTTTAGAGATAAGCCCGTTGGCTTCCTATATCGATCAGAACATAGAATTTATAAGTGCACCATTGTTAACATGAAGCACGTAGGAAAAAATCCCTCACTCGTTTGGTTGCCAGGACAGTTGACGTTGGTCAAAAAAGAAAAAAAAAAAAATCTTTCTTATGGTGTCACAAGTCACAGTTTGTCCGTTCTTCCTCCTTTCATGTAGGAATTCCAAAACTTTTTCTTCAATGTCAGGATGTCTTCCTTTGCGAAGACCAGTGAATCTCTTCCTACTGGCTTTAGTTGTAAATAATGTCAATTTCTGTTGCTGCCACAAGCGAGCTGCTCTCAGCTGCATTGAACTCTCTTCCTGCGTTTCTGTCACCATTTTTTTTTTCAGCATAAAGAATTACTTTACGCTTAAAGGGAGCATCATAAGATGTTCTCTGCTTGCTCTCCTACTATTCAAACAGCGTTGCCACTACTGAACAAAAGAATGGGCTAGACTGGTACCAAAAACGAACTAAATTTCCCCTCAAGCTAAATATTTTCTATCATCGACGTGCAATAATAATAATAATAATAATAATAATAATAATGAAGAGTAATCCAGGGAAATAATCACAAGTCAAAAAGTAAGTTCATGTTACAATGACATTAGACGCTACCATTTATCTTACCCATATACATTTTGATAAAATACCTTGACTGCGATATAGCAAGCGGGGATCCAATTTGTCCTTCTTCTTACATAGCAAAACAGCTAAGGTGATCGGTTTTGGCATTATGCTGACTGCTTAATGCCAGAACAATTAAATTATGTTAGAGTAGTAAAAGCTACATTTTGACTCTGGGGTTTGTTAAATATGCCAAGCAATTCACGATTTTGTATGGCTGAAGGCTGCTGTGAAAATGCCAGATTTAGTCATAAAATGGCTAAGTTGGCAACATGATCTTGCACCATACACAAAGACGAATGTAGTAATTACTATTAATAAATTTAGTTGTTACACCTTACGGAGTCATTCAGTGCGGTACGTTTAGAATTACTCCAGATGTTTCAAAACCCCCAGGTGTTACGCCAGATTTTTTACGCCAGATTTTATCTCAACGAGCTAGAATGCTCGAAGCGGCTTTATAAAAAATTGGGGGCCAAAGACGAAGTAAAAGAAACTAGATCTACCCCGAAAAGAGCCGGCAAACTACTGAACGCATTTGCACTCGAATCTAATACGCCATCAAAGCTAATGCCACCATGATTTTGAATAGTACATTTGGACAAAAATGTGCGCATTACATTCGCATGAAGAATTGCATATGAAAAACTTTGCGCAAGATAAAAATATCGCAACAAAGCGTTTTAACAACAGAACGGCTCTTTTTCGTCGATTTATAACTATGGTAGTAATGTGGATCCTCCGTCAAACTCTAGAAACGAAACAGTTGACAAAACAGTGGGCAGAAGCCAGCCAGTTGTTCAGCGCCAAAGAAGAGAGGGTTCGTTTCATCTGCAGAAAATGCCATACCATCAGTCACTACAGGAATTTTACTAATTAATTGTCTTCAGAAGAATAAAACCCCAACGGCAGAGAACTGTTTCAACATTTTAAATAACTAGATGAAAAGATTAGTGAAAAAAAAACATAAAAAAGTTATTAAGACAAAGAGACTGCTCAGAAAAGTGTTTAAGCGATGGGGAAAATTGAGAGATATTTAAAGTATGAATTGTTGCAGCATCCAGATATGAGTCCCTCTGACTTCCATCTACTCTCAAAACTCAAATTCCTCGCTGGTCAGATTTTTTCATTAAATCAAGAGGTGATAGCAGCTATAGAAAAGTTTTATGCAAATCGGAGAAAACACTTCTGAGACGAAACAATGGCCTTAGAACATCGCTGGAATAATTATGACGAAAGATAAATTGTTATGCTGGGAACTCTGCAGACCGCCCTCGTAGAAGAAGATGTGGCAAACATTGAGGTTCAAGGAAAGAATACAATAGTTCTCTCTATTTATCCTTCATCAAGAGGTGTCTTATGCATGATTCTCACTGCAGTTGTTCTATGAATTGACGGGCCCACTTAGATGGACCCATGCCTCGTCCGGAAACACATTCCTGGATATAAATGACTTGAGTCCCTTCTGTTCATTTGAGAGGTTTCTATTCTTGAACGTAATACAGCTTTTCTTATTATCAACTCGTTCAAATGTGATCATGGAAACCTTTCCTTCCTGCGTAGTTTGAGGCATACAGCCTTTTTTTCATCTCTATCACTTTCATCTCTCGAAATTTAATTTTTTTTTTTTCTTTCGTGGACATCATCTAACAATATTATTTTATTTTCATTTCCTTGACCAAATCCTCAATGAAGGTTTTTCATCCTAAAGTGCAGAATAAATTCCTTTTGTCACACCTTCATTGGCATTTTGCTAGTCTGTTCTCTGTGTATCTGTGCATAATATATTTTACGTACTGTAGTGCTGGTAACACAAAGACAGAATGACTGTTGATAATCCCGGAAGAACAACACACTAAAGTCAAGAACATGTAATCGGCCTTCAAGGGCTAGATATTAACGCTGCTAGTCTAACCTTCCTTACCTATGCTTTTTATACTTCAAGGTATTTCCATGTGAAATTTCACTGAATGGTATTCATTAATTTTAAAATTATGGCTTCCTTCGGAAGGGAAGTAAAGTCGTGTGTCTCATGTCGTACATTTACGGCACGAAAAAGAACCTCAAGCCTGATAAAAGAGGCCTCTGAGCAAAATTTATCAGCCATTTCATGCCCGAATTGAATGGGACGCTGATAACTTGAGATATTAAAGAGCGCCCGTAAGTAAAACAAACAGTTTTGTGTCTTGTTTTTAGGCACTAATGGTGCTAACATTAAACAATATAAACACTGTCTTAACTTATTTAGAAATGCTTCGTTTTTAAAATTTAAATATTATAGAAAAACTCCATTTCACAAAATTCACCATTGTTACAGCAAACACCACATTACATTTAACACTATTTCGTATGAAGCCTAATTTAATGTCATGGTAGCGTTAACTCCCAAAGTAGTAGGCTTTGGAGAAACTATACACAATTGTCACAAAGCGTTTGGTATCAGAAATATGCTGATATTACAGGAACACTTTAATCGCATATAACGTTTCATCTCAAAATTCCATTAGAGTACGTAATGCTATTGAAACTTGTCAATGCGCCGGCAGTGACACAAATCGACCGTGAATTTGTTGGCAGTTGAACCAGGCAGCGCCTTCTTGTCGATCTTTAGAGCAAGCGTACTGCATATTATTCCTGGCACATTTTAAATATTTCACATGGAAATGTGTTTCCTTTAAGACCATTTGATACTGATTGCTATTTACTATTTTCGTTTCACAGTGATATCTTCACAGTTCTCAAAAATTTTCGACTTTTAACTTATTTACCTATTTTGCAAAGATGTTCCGCCTTCAAGTTGTCCTTCCAAAGAGGACTAAAATGTAAAGTAAGAGCAGGGGTCAAATTTTGAGGAAAAAAATTCACATATTATATTTTTGATCCAATAAAAATTTCTGTTCAATTTGGTATATCATTTATTTAAAAAAAATCTAATTGTAAGTGTTTTTAATTACGTAAAAGACTTTATTTGTCAAACTATTTGTTTAGCATTGCGCACTATTGTATTAAATAAAAATATCTCTGAAACTATTTTATGTATTTTTCAGGTAAATTACTGTTTCAAATGTCAATAACAGTAAAGGCCGCTTGTATATTCATATTTTAAGAAATTGGAAAGGTTATTTTTTGAGTTTTACAAGTTATACATTCCATTTTATTTCCTAAAAGATATCTAATATCGTGCCTAGTTCCACCGGGGCTTATAAAAAATTTAAAAACAAAGAAAATAATATTACAAAACCTATCAAGGAAAGCATGGTAGCTAGTGGTAATGAAAATAATAGGCCTATTTCTGAACAGTGATAAATAAACTACACTCCTCCTAGTGCTTCCAAGAAAAAGATATCTGGTAATCATATTGAAGATATTGAACACAACAAAGGAAATATTAATATAATGATTGACTTGAATATTTTAATAACACTGTTGAATGATTTTTTTTATAAATTGTGTATAACGCCCGTTTTTTTACTGCTGAGGCACCACAGTCGGTGGACATTAATGATTATGAGATGAAATGACAAGTTGGAAAAGGATATTTTTAAGGAAGAAAGCGTTCCAGGCATAAGTTTAGGGTACTTCCCCGGCATTTGCCATTTATGAGGACTGAGGAAAATGTGGAAAAAGCCCTAGTCAGGGAGGGCGGTTATGGTGGGAATCAAATCTAAACCTCCCGCTCACGAATCAGCGCCTTAACAACCTCGGCCACCTGTGGCGGTTTTGTTGAGTGAAACTGTCTCCTGTGGCGGTTTTGTTAAGTGAAACTGTCTACTGTGATGGTAATATTACTTTGTGTGACGATGCAGGTGCAAGAAATTAATTTGTATGAAAATTGACAGTAAGTTGTATTAATTTTAACGCTATTTTAGTCATAAGTGAACAATTCACACATCTGTACCGTTTTCTTCATAAACTAATGAAGATGTAAGCATGAAATTTTTACAGCTGATCTACATTATTACATTCATTGCTGAGCTCTAGTTTGACGTCATTTGCATAAGAATTTTTGTACATGAATATTAATTTAATTTCATTTTATGAAGTTCATAAAAAGGAACCCGTTACAAAAATAATAATTTATTACATTTGTTCTTTAAATTAGAACTCAGAACTTATAATGTAATGGAAAATAAGTAGTAATAGTTTCACTGACGTATCTGTGATACTTTCTGAGAAAAAAGTACATAAAAAGTAATAACTTTGAAGAGTCTCTGATTCCAGCGTAAGTCAAACTATGGCGTTTAATAATCAAGCTACTAGGGCTGACGTTTTATTTTCGGAATTTGAAATATATATCATAAATATAACTTTTAGTTGGCAGCGCTGTAAAGGGAGTGTTTTGATTAGTAACTTTTGATTAGGAAAAAAAGGATTTGCATGTCTGACCTTCTAAGATGGAGATGATTCCGAGAGTATTTTCGCGCGATAATTGTTATCAAGTCAACAAGAAAGCCTGTAACGGATTTGCAGCGTTTAGTCGAGAAAAAACGGTCTTGAAAGACGAAGAGCACACTGGGCTTCCGACAGTAGCCAAGTGAAAACATTGCTAGTATAGAAGCCATAGTGAAGAATCATCCGCTAGTGACTTACAGAGATATAGAACTCATCAAACATTCATTCGCCACAGGTGTCAGAAATCCCGTTAAGAAACAGTTGGTACCCACAACCTCACAGACGAACAAAGGGCAGCAAGAGAGGAATGGTTGCAAGAAATGGTTCATCGTTTCGACAACGGCAGCCTGACATGTCCTGTCACGATATCTTCACAGATGACAAAAGCTAGGATTACCAATACGACCCAGTATCAGAGAGGCAGCCAGTGACGACTCCCCATTGAGTTTAAGATATATCGAAATGTAATCGAAAATTGGTTGCCAGTTTCTTCTCATCAAGTGAGCTTATTGCAAGCATGCCACTCCAGAAACAGAAAACAGTCATTTCTCTTTGGTACACCTCAGTTTTTCTCCTCTAGGTCTTCAAAACGTTAATATATATGACAATGCCTGTGCGCACACCGGTTCGAAAACAATGGAATTTCTCCACCCACCGTACAGTCCATGTCTGGCTCCCTGTGGTTTTTCTTTCTTTCTTTCCATTGTGAAGAAAAAACTGAGGAGGCCATTAGTTTGGAAGTAAGTTGTTCCGTTCTATGTAGAGGAGGTTAGTGCCATTTCTAAAGGACCATTGTGTGACTGCGTCCATGATTGGTTCCGGAGAATGCAACTTTTCTAGAGAGTGGGGCAGACCGGTTCAAAAGGCAATAGTTAGCGTTTGAAGGTTATGGTGTGATTTTCTATTTAGCAGAATCCCAAAAATTGAATAGACGTCCTGGTGATTTGTGAATATGAAAAACTTAAATCCGTTGTTAATCCATCGGAAGTAATGAGTTGGTCCATTCTAACAAGGTCTGTGGATACGACCCGTCAGGCTAATACGAGGGCCACTCAGAGAATTTTTAGACCTGAGTGTTCTATTTGCAATCGCCAGAAAAGAATTTCGTCAGCATCTTGCAGGCTCCTTTGTTAGTTAATAGTTTCAGGCTGATCGTAACCTTCATCCTTTGCCTGCATTGAAAGGTGCAAATTAGTTCATAGCTACAGAGTGAACATATTCAAGCAATGATTCTGTATGATTTTAAAAGTGGTTTAAACCAGAGCTAATGTCTTCAAAGACTCACACGCTTTAGGAGAGGATACTTCTTCCCATGCCACCATTTTCAATTGGTTTGCGGAAATTAGAAGCGGCTGAACATCCCTTGAGGATGATAAAGAAGCGTGTGGCCATCCACAGCAGTAAATGAAGATAGTATGTTTTGTGAAGAAAATGTGAGAGAAGACTCCTGTGTCACATACCAGGACATCGAGACAACCTTGAATCGAGGAGTGTTGCAAAAATATTGTATGATTTCCTGAAGGTAGGCAAGTTTTGATTCCGCTAGGTGCCCCACAACCGTACACAGGGTCAAAAGGACATCGAGTGGATTTGTATCAACAAAATGCCCCACAGATTTGATAATGGTAACTTTCGCAATATTTTTGATATCATTACAGGTGATGAGACATGATTTGATCAGAAACAAAAAGTCAGTCTTCAGTATTGGTCATCCGCCTGTGAAGGTCTAAAGGTCCATTAAGTATTGGCAAGAAAATGGTGGTGACTTATTTTGGCACAACTGGTCAGTGACAACAATCAAAGAATAGCACTGCACAACGCTTCACTACAGTTGCATTCCACCAGTTGTTTGAAAAAGTACGGTAAAAGCGACAAAGAACTGGATGTTGCGTCATAACATTGTATCTGCCCATACTGCCCAGGTAACGCCTCTGTTCAACTGTTGACGCATTTCCCCTACAGTCGGGGCCAGGCACCCTATTTCTTCCTGATCCTTACGGTAAAGAACCGACTAATGGGGAAGCGGATTTATCGTCTGAAGAAGCTCGAAGCAGAGGATGAAAACGACTGGTGCCAGTGCTTGCACTCGTGGTTCAAAAGGATGGAAGAGAACTTTCAGAAGATGTGATGGTAAGTTTTGAATGAAATATTTTGTGGGGTCCGTGTCTTAAAACTTTCTGAGTGACCCTTGTACTTACCACCAAAACTAAAGTTAATATAAATGCTTGTTTTATATACTTACAAAAGGTTGCCACTCTTTTACGCAAATTAGAGTAATTTTGTTCACTTTTTTCTTCTTCTTCTTTTTTACTACCATAAACTGAACACACAGTCGATAAAAATGCGAAATTGGATTTTCAAAGAGCATTATAACGTGTTCGTCGTGACGACAGAAGAGAACCAAGACCTATTCATAAACACAGCCAATACACGAGAGTTTGACGCATGCGTAATGAGCTTGGCTGAGCAGTAAACAAGTAGAACGCAACATACAACATGCTTTGCCTCTTATCCGGGTGAAGAGGTCGAGAGTGTGATTATTTCTATAGAATTTTTTTGTTCTGGTTGTAGCTCTCAAACATCGTTCACCACTTCAGCACTGTGGGAACATGTAATTACGAACGCGAAGCAGCCATTTTGAAAAGCAACGATGAGTTTTCCTCTTGCATAACATGCCCATACATGACATTGGTTTGTTGCAGTTGCCGTAAACAATTTTTTTACTGTGAAATGAAATGAAAAGAGGTATTTAAACCAAAGGTGTTTTGAGTTGAAAACTTTTTATGAAGCACAACGTTGAATACTTGATTCATTTTACCCCTGCAAACATTTGCATTTTTCTACCGTGGGTATTATTTGCGATGTATACACTCTAGGCTTCTTCGAAGGACGCTGAGTTTGCACTAAATTAGAGTTGCTATTTTAAAAACACACTTACATTGGTGCAACGTTTGTTGCAATGCATTCATAATTATTCTTTGACAAATCCCTTTAGTTGTACTTAAATATTGTTGTTTATTTGTTACTTACGTATTCTTGCCTCTGTTGTTTATCTGCCTGTGCACATTTACTAGCAGCATGGCAGTCTTTGTTAATAATGAAGGGATATAAAATAAATTAAATTTCTGATAAGACGTTTTGCTAATACGATGGACAAATGAATGCAATGAAAATCAAGAAGAAAAAAAAAAGCTGCTGTAGACCTAATGCACGACGTTTCTGCACTCAGCCTACGTCACACAGTCGAAGAAGGTTTCTCTTCTACCTACTATGACGACATTGACCTTTCGAACAACTGTCGGAATATCCAGTAATATAAACTGCATGTTGTATTTTTGTGAAATGCGAGGAATAAATCATAAGTCATGGCAACTATATTTTTTTCCTTGAGGACCAGGGATAACATAAAAAATCTAAGATATACGATTGAAAGTATGACATTTACTGTCGAGTGGTGCCACATATGGAAGGCTGGATATAGGCGGCACTCACAGGGAAGAAGCAATATATAGGCAGCCGGACAACACTAATCCATGGTGTTTAGCAGCCTTCGAAGTAGTCTCCAGGTACATCGACGGTTCGTGCCAGCGATGGGAAGGCCTCTGCCCAGCTCGCCACTGTTTGATAGGGCAAAGCACGTTAGCCCGGTGTTTCCCTTAGTTCTGTGTGACATTCTGTGTGCATTTCTGTCGCCGAGAAATGCTATTTTCCCATATGCACATGACCTCCATTCCTGATCAATGTCACTCACCAATTGAATTTCAGAGCGTGCTGAGACACGCAGTTCTGCTCACATATACCATCTGGTAACTTCATTCGAAAGTACAAGTGCAAAATTATCGTGCGCCAGAGCTAATTGCTTATTCTTTTGGTCTCAGCACTAAATATACACCCTTTAAGGCAGCTTTTAATC
Organism: Metallyticus violacea; assembly: GCA_030762175.1. Taxonomy (NCBI): domain Eukaryota; kingdom Metazoa; phylum Arthropoda; class Insecta; order Mantodea; family Metallyticidae; genus Metallyticus; species Metallyticus violacea. The sequence goes on along the minus strand of CM060836.1, from coordinate 6,457,615 downwards.
ACTGCTACCACTTCGAGGCTAACGAAGAAATAAAATATGTTGATTGTGTTAGAGGAAGAGATGGACTAGCTACTAAACTTTTTCAGGTATACACTTTTGTACTCTTTTTTACCAA